>JAUTBZ010131971.1:0-14018 GCA_032361785.1 Lepetodrilus galriftensis
CTACAAATTTATCGGGGCATAGCTGCACTCCTTGTCGTTTTCTACCATGCAAGGCTGACTATTAATGATGATTTTGGTGGTTATGCGCCTCTGGATATTTTTTATCTAGGTGAAGCAGGGGTGCAGTTTTTCTTTGTTTTAAGTGGCTTTATTATTTACTACATTCACAAAAAAGATTTGGGTATTGCTTCGCGGCTTGGCTCTTATCTTTCTAAACGACTGATTCGTGTTTATCCCATTTATATTCTTCTAACCCTTATGCTAGCGCCTATGTGGCTGTTTGTTGCTGATTTTGGTTACCCTTATCATAAAGAAATCCCAGCGCTGATTAAGAGCTTTTTATTAATCCCACAAGATCATAAGCCGCATCTTGATGTTGCATGGACATTAACCCACGAAATTCTGTTTTATATCGTTTTCTCCTTTGCCATTATTAATAAGAAAATAGGCAAGGGTGTATTAGCGATTTGGTTTTTAGCCATTGCTATTGTTAATGCCTCGGGTATGGCACTTCCATTTCCCTTGAGTTTTTTGTTGTCGATTAATAACTTGCTTTTTGGAATGGGAATTCTTGCAGCCATGTTGGTTTCGGCTGAGAAAACACCGATTCGTTACGGGCTGGATTTGTTTATTGCAGGGAATATTGCTTTTGTGATTATTGCTACGCTTTCAGGTGCAAGCAATGAGCTATTACATGACCCATTTTATTATAAAGTGTTTGTGACGATGTTAGGGCTGGCAGCTTTCCTGATTATTATTCAGGCCAAAGATCCACGGCTAGAAGTATATTTTAAAGATAAGACTTTCTTACTGATGCTAGGTAACGCTTCATATTCTATCTACTTATTCCATTATCCTACGGTATCGGTATTGAGTAAGGTTGTTAAAGCTGCTGGTATGGAATCGTTACATCCACTAATTATTTTTATTTTCTTTGTAGTGGTTTCAACGGCATGCGGCATCGCTGCACACTTCTGGCTAGAAAAACCCATGATAGCGCTTTTACATCGAAAGTTATTACATAAAAAAGCATGATTTGACCACGAAATACACGAACCACTCGAAAATGGTTTTGTTATTTTTCGGGTATTTTGTGTGTTTCGTGGTTAACGCTTTTTACACAAAGGACATTAAGTAATATTTTATCCATTACATCTTCGTAATGCATCGGCAAGTCACCAGCAAAGAAGGCATGATTTGACCACGAAATACACGAACCACTCGAAAATGGTTTATGTTATTTTTCGGGTATTTTGTGTGTTTCGTGGTTAAATGCTTTTTACACAAGGGAATAAGTAATACTTTATTCATTACGTCTTCATAATGCATTGGCATGTCGCCAGCAAAGAAAGTATGACTTAACCACGAAATACACGAACCACTCGAAAATAGTTTATGTTATTTTTCGGGTATTTTGTGTATTTCGTGGTTAAACGCTTTTTACACAAGGGACATAAGTAATTCTTTATCCATTGCATCTTCTAATGCATCAGCAAGGCGATTGATGCCTTCTTCATTGATTGCTTGAATATCGGGTGTATCTGGTTTGCTCATTCCTGCCCATTCCAGCAGCGTATCGCAGGCTTCTTTTTTATCGAATAGACCGTGTAGATAGGTTCCCATGATATTGCCGTCAGTAGAAAATGCACCCTCTGGCTGTTCATTTCCTAATGTGATGGCAGGTGAAGTTAAAGCATTTCCTGTGGTTACACCTGCATGAATTTCGTAACCGTTTATAACGGGGCAGGAGCCAATAGTAAGTTGCCCTTCAACTTGTAGGAGTTGTTTTTCAGGTTCTAGCGTTGTTTCAAGATCAAGAAAACCAAAGCCTTCCTCGCTTCCAGTATTGCCTTCGATTTCTAGTGGATCATGCACCTTGTTTCCGAGCATTTGATAACCTCCACAAACGCCTATCACCTTGCCGCCGTAGCGTAAGTGATGATTGAGATAGGCATCCCAACCCGCTTCTTTTAACCCTTGTAAATCGGCAATTACATTTTTGCTACCTGGTAATATCACCAAATCAGCAGGGGGGATATCGGCTCCTAAAGCAACATAGCGAAGATTAATCTCGGGGTTCAAACGAAGAGGGTCAAAATCCGTGTGATTACTTAAACGAGGCAGGCGCGGAATAACAATAGTAAAGCGTCGATTCTGATGCTCTGGCTGCCAGGTATTGACCGCATCTTCAGCCTCTAGTTGTAAGTTATGTAAATAGGGAACAACCGCTACAACAGGCTTGGATGTTCGCTCTTCTAGCCAATCCAACCCAGGCTGAAGCAGTGTTATATCACCGCGAAAGCGATTAATAATAAAGCCCTTCACTCGCTGTTGTTCTGATGTAGATAACAGTTCCAGCGTTCCTACTAGATGTGCAAATACACCACCTTTATCAATATCAGCGACAATCAAAACAGGGCAGTCTACAGCCTCAGCAAAACCCATATTGGCAATATCATGTTCACGCAGATTAATCTCAGCAGGGCTGCCAGCGCCTTCTACAATAATAGAGTGATACTGTTCTTGCAGGCGAGCATGAGAAGCCAGCACCTCTTTAAGCACTTGAGGTTTGAATGCATGATACGTTTTGGCATTCATATTTTTCAATGCTTTACCATGCACAATGATTTGCGCACCTGTATCCGATGATGGTTTGATCAGCACTGGATTCATATCGGTATGTGGATCTAGTCTACAGGCTTGAGCTTGCACCGCCTGCGCGCGCCCGATTTCTCCACCTTCTTTGGTGACAGCACTATTGAGTGCCATATTTTGCGGTTTAAAAGGAGCTACCTTAATTCCCTTACGCTGTAAGATACGACAAATAGCTGTGACAATGGCGCTTTTGCCAGCGTCAGAAGTAGTGCCTTGAATCATGAGAGTTTTTGCATTCATGGAGGGGATAATAGCATTTAGGAATCAAAGAAGGTCATGCAATTTTATCATT
The DNA here is from genome assembly GCA_032361785.1 of Lepetodrilus galriftensis. Classification (NCBI taxonomy): domain Eukaryota; kingdom Metazoa; phylum Mollusca; class Gastropoda; order Lepetellida; family Lepetodrilidae; genus Lepetodrilus; species Lepetodrilus galriftensis. The sequence goes on from JAUTBZ010131971.1 coordinate 2,948, forward strand.
ACATATGTATATAATTTATCCTGTTTTTTTACGCTTAATATTCAAGCTTTCTACTCATCCACTGCTCTTGTAAACTGTTTCTTACCCAAAAAACATCTGAGATTCCCCATCGAATACGCACTGTTAATTCCCTTCATTATTACTGCTGATAGTCTGCTAGGCGAGCCTGTACGCTGGCATCCGCTGGTTGCCTTTGGCTATCTGGCTGAGCGCATGGAAAAACTCTTTAATACGGCACTAGAACCGTTCGAAGCTTTTGCTCAGGGGATTGTTGCATGGGTATTGGTGGTTATTCCATTGGTAATTATCAGCTGGTTTCTGGCTAAGCTTTTCGGCTGGCCCATGGAAATTTTGATCGGCACATTAGCCATTGGTGGACAAAGCCTGAAAGAACATGCATTAGCCGTACAGCAGGCATTATCTTCGGGTGACATAGCGCTTGCCCGTGAGCGCACTGGCATGATTGTAAGCCGTGATACATCTGAGCTAGATGAAGAAGGGCTGGCAAAAGCGACCATTGAATCAGTACTAGAAAATGGTAGCGATGCAATATTTGCCGCACTGTTCTGGTTTGTGGTGGCTGGGGCGCCTGGCGTTGTTTTGTATCGACTAGCAAATACGCTAGATGCCATGTGGGGTTATAAAACGGAGCGTTTCCTGTGTTTTGGTAAGTTCACGGCGCGCGTTGATGATGTGTTGAATTATATCCCTGCTCGTTTAACCGCAATGACTTGGCTGGTGCTGGGTGATTATAAGTCAGCAGAGTATTGCTGGAAAACTCAGGCTAAGAGTTGGTACAGCCCCAATGCTGGTGTAGTGATGGCGGTGGGAGCAGGGGCGTTGAATATCACGCTTGGCGGTAATGCCATTTATGCAGGAGAGGAAAAGCAGCGACCTGTATTAGGCGTAGGCAATGCCCCCGTTGCTGAAGATATCTCACGCGCTTGGTTATTGGTTTTTAAAGGTATGGTGTTATGGGGCGTGGTATCTGTATTGCTTTGGGCGCTCTAACATTTGTTTCCTAAATCACAATAAAACAAACAAAGTAACAACATATCACCAACAGTCATTAACAATGGATTTATCTATAGTAACTTCTCCAATAAAGAAGAGAGGTGCTTATGTTTGCAAATAAACGTACATTCAAGAATTTTTTAGCACATGGTGTTGTGTTTTTATCCATATCCCTTATCACCGCATGTCATAGTGACTCTACGCGTGAAAAAACATTAAAAAATATACGTGAAAGCGTAACGACTGCCATGACAGACGATCTGGCGCCAGGCATGTCAGTAGCATTGATTAATAAAGACAGAATAGTTTTTTCAGAAGGGTTTGGAGTGACAAACATTGAAACACAACAAGCGGTTACAGCTGATACCTCTTTCTGGTCAGCCTCCGTTAGTAAAACAGCCATTGCAGTATCAATCATGCATGCTAGGGAGAAAGGTCTACTCAGTTTAGATGATGATGTATACGATCTGCTAGAAAATCAAGCGGGAGTAGTACTCAGTAAACCCTTCAAAGAACCCATTTTATTAAAGCATCTAGTCACCCACACGAGTTCAATCATTGATGATAGTGATATTTATAATTGCTCCTATTATGTTGGAGAAGAAGAGGGGGCACATTACAGTTTAGCGAATCAAATGCTTGGCACTCATTTTTGCGATGAAGAGGTACCTGTTACCCTTGCAGGCTATCTAAAAGCTTATTTATCTAAAGGGCAGCCTTATTACTCTGAACAAGATAATTTTTTGCAAACAAGGCCAGGAAATCAGTTTGAATATAGCAATATTGGGGCTGCACTAGCGGGGTATACATTAGAAGTTGCAACGGGTGTATCTCTTGCTGAATATGCTAAGACACATATATTTAAGCCTTTAGACATGCACAACACAAGTTGGCAGCTCAGTGATCTTAATAAAAATAATATAGCCACTCCACATATGTGGGATAAAGACAGCCAGAAAATGACTGCTTTGCCACTATACAGCTTATCAACATGGCCAGATGGTGGGCTTCGTAGTAGCGCTAATGACCTTGCAAAATACTTATTAATGGTCATGAACAAAGGGGAAATAGACCATACACGAATACTAAACACCTCTTCGGTGAGCGACATGCTCCCCACTGATTTCGGTGTAGGCGTATTCTGGGAGAAATTCCCACTAGGAGGAAATGGACGAGCGCTTATTGGACATAATGGATCAGACCCAGGGGCTTATAGCTATATTTATTATGATCCAGAAAAGCTAGTAGGAGTTGTACTATTAGCTAATGGAGATGATGAAATTGATGACGATGCATGGAGCGCACGGCATGATATTTTGACCAATAAATTACTGGAATATGCTGAGGATTTAGGGAATTAACGCAACATTTCTTATAGATTTGGTCATAACAATAGCCTGTAAAAATTAATTTTCAACAATCATATACGCTTCACCCATTTTTACAGGCTTGCCCGTTTCAGGATTTCCCACCCAGCTTGCCGTTTTATGATTCATCAGCCAGACCACGGTAGAACCCATATTAAAGCGTCCCATTTCTTCGCCTTTGGCTAATGAAATGTCACCTTTCTGATAGGTTTTGGTCGCGATGGTCTTACCTTTTGGAGGTGTTACCAAGCCATCCCACACTGTTTCAATGGCAGCAACATTTATTGCGCCAACCAGTACCATCGCCATAGGGCCATGTGGTGTATCGAAAAGTGCAGCAACGCGTTCATTTCGTGCAAACAAGCGGGGAATCACATTAGCCGTAAAAGGTGCAACACTAAACAAGCGACCTGGGATATGGATTTGATGCGTTAGATCACCCGCACATGGCATGTGAATACGATGGTAATCCTTTGGTGATAGATAAATAGTATTAAACTGCCCCCCAGTAAATTGCTCTGCAAGTGCGTTATCACCACCTAGCAACTCAAGCACACTGTAATCATGCCCTTTAGCTTGAAAAATCCGTCCTTCTTTGATCGCTCCCGTTTGGCTTATCGTGCCATCAACAGGGCAGCATAAGTTTTCATCGCCTTCAATAATAGGGCGTGCGCCTTCTTTTAATTCACGTGTAAAAAATTCATTAAATGTTTTAAACTCGCCAACATCCTGCACCTTAGCTTCGCCAAGATTCACCCCAAAGAGTTCGCTAAATTTAACAATGGCAGCGCCGACCCAGCGACCTTCTAATCGCGTGAAATAATAAACAACGCGTGAAATAAGATGATGCGGCAGAAGATAAAACGGATACGCTTTTAACTTATCTTTTATCAGAGACTGAGAATCTGGCATGATGGCTTCCTGTCGAATCTTCGACTTGCTAAAAGTGGTGGTCAGCCACATTGATCTATTAACGAGACACTATGAAAAATCAAGACCTTATCCATGAAACAGACTGCCTGCAAACCTTAAAAGACTATATGCGCTGGGGAGCCAGTCGATTTATGGAAGCCGAGCTTCATTACGGACACGGCATGCTAACTGCTCTTGATGAATCCGTCTACCTTGTTTTAAGGGCGCTGAAGCTTCCTGTTGATACACCTGACGTTTATTGGGATGGCAAAGTCACCCCCACAGAGCAGCAAGCGATCCTTGCCATGTTACAAGAGCGTGTAGAAACACGTAAGCCAGCAGCCTATATCACAAAAGAAGCTTGGTTTGCAGGGCTGCATTTCTATGTTGATGAGCGCGTGCTTGTGCCTCGTTCACCGATAGCTGAGCTGGTAGAAAGCCGATTTGAACCTTGGGTGGATGCTGATGGGATTGAGAGTGTGCTTGATTTATGCACAGGAAGCGGTTGTATTGGAATAAGCTGTGCCTACGCATTTCCACAAGCAGATATTGTGATCAGTGATATTTCTGAAGATGCATTAGAAGTCGCACAGATTAATATTGATAAGCACGATGTTGAGTCGCGTGTTACACCTATTACTTCTGATATTTTCGCAGGGCTTTCGGGCAAAAGCTTTGATCTTATTGTAAGCAACCCTCCTTATGTTGATAAAGAAGACATGCAGGCTCTTTCTGATGAGTTTCATCATGAGCCAGAATTAGGGCTGGCATCGGGAGAAGATGGGCTGGATATTACCCGTGTAATCCTTTCTCAAGCTGCTGATTATTTAAACCCAGAAGGAATTTTGGTGGTTGAAGTAGGGAATAGCCAATATCGTTTACAAGAAATGTATCCTGAAGTGCCTTTTCAATGGCTGGAATTCGAACGAGGCGGTGATGGTGTGTTTGTATTGACAGCGGAGCAGTTAGTGCGATTTAAGTTGGTGTTGAAGTATACGCCTTAGAAGATTGACCACGAAGCACACTAAATACTCGCAAGCTGAGCAATCAAATAAGTATTGCTTCACCTACAATTCCATATCATCCCTAAAGCGCTGAATCTCCTCAGCCGCGCCAATAACCACGAGATAATCACCTGTATCCAGACGGTGATTCATTCCTGCGGTATTAAAAATCAATTTATCACTCAACTCCTGATCAACGATCCCGAGAAGAATTAGGTTATAGCTATCTAGATTAACGTCATTAAGATATTTGTTTTTAATACTGGAATCACTCGTGATTTTAATTTCTGATAAGTTGAGATTGGCTTTGCCGAGTATGGTTTGTTCCAGTGTCTCGACCATTAATGGGTGACGCATCAGCTCGCTAATACGATTACCCGTAATCTCATAGGGATCAATAACTTTGGTTGCACCTGCGGCAAGTAATTTTTGCCCTGAGCTTTTGGTGTCTGCCATACAAAGAATGCGTAGATCAGGTGCTAAAGCACGTGCTGATAGGGTGATAAATACATTTTGTGCGGCATCGCTAAACATACAAAAAATAGTATTAACCCACTTTCCAATGCCTAGTTCAGCAAGGCTTTCATCATCACTTCGATCAAGTGAAATCACGTGGAAGCCTTTATATTCCACATCTTCTTTTTCTTTTGGATCAGCCGTCACAATCAAAATATCATCTGCTTGCTTGCCAAACCATTTGGCAATTGCCATGCCTTGCTGCCCTCCACCAAAAATAATAATGGACTGCTTTTGCGTATTTTTTGCTTCCATATTCATTTATATATTCTTGAAGAGTCCGTATTTTTCCCTAAATTGTGCAATGCTGTATTTATGACCAAATACAATGACAACATCATTTTTCACCAGAGGGAAGCATGCAGTGGGGTTAAAATTAAAGACTAGATTTTCCATATGATACGTGGAGTCTGCACTTGACGTATTACTGGCTTTTTCAGCCGTCACTCCAAATAAAATTAGTTTGTGGGCTTTGAAATCAATATCACCTATATTTTTATTAATCAGGCTAGAACCTTCATGTAAGCGAACCGCATCAATGGTAATGGGATTGTCGTCGGTTATTAAACCAAAGAAGGCTTCAAAGGCAACGGGTTGCCCTGAATATTGAGCAGCGATAAGGCCCGCTGTTTCAAAGGGTGTAATGGCATGATTTGCGCCAGCTCGGATAAGCTTAATTTTATTTTCGGTGTTATTTGCTTTGGCAATAATTTCAATTGTTGGGTTTAGCTGTCGTGCGGAGAGGGTAATGTAAACATTGCTAATATCATTATCTGTTAAGCATAAAATACGCTTGGCTTTGGTGATATTGAGGTTCTCAAGCAGTTCTTCTGATTCGGCATTGCCATGTAGGGAGAGGTATCCGCGTTGTCTTGCTTGAATGATATTTTCCTGATTCTGATCAACAATAATTATCTTTTCTTTTTCACTTTGCAAACGATTGGCAACATTTTGCCCCAGCCGCCCATAACCACAGATTATGGTGTGATGAGAGGATCGCTTAGCTTCGTTAAATACACGTTGTTTATTTATTTCTGGTAGCTTTTCAGTGAATGCCGACACAATGATTGAGGTGAAAAATGAAATCACGCCAATGCCAATAAAAATCAGCAACATGGCAACAGCTCTTCCTTGCCCTGTTTGGGGTGTTATGTCTCCATAGCCGACAGTAGTAAGCGTAATTAGCGCCCAGTAGAAGGCATCGTAAAGGGTATGGATCTGTGTGTGCGGCGCTTCAACTTCGAAGATATAAATAGCCGCGGCAGCTGCAAAAATAACAAAGGTAAGAAAAATGCCGAGGGTAAAGAATTCATAGCGTTTTTCTGTCAGTACGCTGGTAAATTGCTTGAGGCTATTGGTATAACGTAGCAGCTTGAATAGCCTAAAAATAAGGAATATGCGAAATAGCCTAATCGGGCGGTAGGTTGGTAGAATGGCGAGCAAATCAATGATCGCCATTGGCTGTATGGCATAGTGCCATTTAGTCAGAACGATCTTTTTTAGTGCTTTGCGAGGTGAGAATGGCTGATCAAGAAATTCAGCTTGCTCATAGAGCTGGATGATTATTTTGTGGTTATCACTATAAATCCAGAGTCGTATGAGGTATTCAAGAATAAAAATAGTGACTGCAAAGCGCTCAAAGATAGCGCCAGCCAAACCAAGATCACTTTTAACTTCATAGATAAGAATAGCAATACTGGTTAGCACCAATATTGTCATGCTGATGTCAAAAGGAAAGCGTAGAGGGGATTTAGGATTTTCCAGTAGATCAGTAAAGAATAATTTTAAACGATGGTAGCGGGAGGAGTTCTCCAGACGATAGCTTAATTTAATAATATGGTCTGCTAGCATCATGTTTGGTATCTGTTATGTACAAGCATAAAATACAGGCGCTCAATAAAATATCATCTCAGATGGTGGTACAAGGCTGAATGGTTTCAAAAACTGCTTTAATCGTAAACAGTATCAAAATTCCGTAATCTTGTTTATATTCCTTATCAAATAATATTCTAAATAGGCTTTACTATGGCTACAAAAGTTATTGAACGAATGAAAACGTGTAAGAGTTGTAAAAAGACGACCTTGCAAAGAAAGAATTCAAAAGAGATGAGCTGGTTATTACATTTATTTCTAGCAATTATTACGGGCGGAATATGGATAATCATCTGGCTCCTTATGCTTGGCTGGCATGCCATTAACAAGTCTGCAACAGCCGTTGCATCAAGCTGGGTTTGCTCAGAATGTGGAACAAAGAACTGAGTGGAGGTAAGTTTTTCTACTCAGTTTTAATAGCGGTCAGTGGAAAGTTTAAGTATTTAATCTGTGGTGCATGGAATGCACCCTACGGTTAAATGATACTTTTATTTTTTGGTAAAAGGATCACGCGCCAGTAAGAATGCAATCATCACCGCCTTATCTTCATCTTCTTGCTCGTGTAACCATGTGCGCACGAGCTTGAGGCGTGAATAGTTATCTTCTCCAAGCTGTTCGATATAACGCGCTTCCTGCGTATTGTGGGTGGTTTCTTCAATAATCTGTTTTTGCCATTTATCAGTGAACACCTGATTAAGCTTGTCGGCAACGCCTTTGGTAACCAGTAATTCCCATTCGCCTTTATCTAGCCAGATAGCAGCTGCTTTGGAGCTCCAATCTACGCGGTGATCGGTATCACTAGAGATATGGAATTTTGTCATGATTGCGCCTGTTTCAGGACAGAGCAGGGCGCTTTTAGAATCGACTGTTTCAACTTCGACGCCAATTTCTTCTACAACGGCAGCTACAACAGGTTGAGCCTTCTGCCATTCAAGATAGTTTTCAAGTTTTATCCAGTGACCACCACAGTGGTCGCATTGTGAGCAACTTAACGTTTCTTCTAGTGTGACTGGCTTGAGTTCGCCTGTTTTGCAGCAAGTACATTTCATGGTGGGGTTTCCTTATGATCAAGCCCATATAGTAAGGAAAGCAGGAAAAAGTCTCAAATTATTTCCTAGTATTTACTTACAACAATACAAAATCCTTCTTGGCATAACGATGCTTGGCTTTGCGTATCAGCTTTGCTTCTTTATCTCTTCTTCTTAACAAGCCGATAAGCCCTTTGTTTTCCCACAGGCGTTTCATGGCAATAAACTGATCTGCGATTCCATTTAAATCTTTATCAGTCACTAGGCATCGAATGGCTTTCATTTCTCTGCGCCTTGCCCCTGTGAGCTTTGCGCCTCGGTTATAAACAAGAGAAAGCAGCATTGCCTGAGCATCTGCTGGAAGCTTTTCAATGCCAGGATAGGCTTTACGTGTCATTTTGGCATAGTGGGGCAGGGTTTTGTTGTAAAAGACTTCTTCTGCCGCCTTGATCGAAATCGTGACATCGGCGCGTTTTAAGCGTGTGGCTTCAGGCTTGGCTTTTGTCTTTCCTTTTTTTCCTGCTGCTTTTTTGATCTGCTCAAGGTCGGCATCGGAGATTAAGCCTTTCCAATCTGCTTCTATACTGCGCTTTGAATGAAAACCGAGATCATAACCAATGCCAATGGTTACGCCACTATTGCCACCTGGCCAAATAGGTTTAGTAAGATTGCGGGTGTAATTAGCTTTTGAGCCAACTTCAAACTGCAAAATGGTGTGGAGTCCTTTTACTGAAACTAGCAAATTGTAATCAAAATCGCCTAATCCCAGAGCTTTTTCTATTTTGGTGAGTGTATTAGGGCCAAGAACACCATCAGCGGATGTACCTAAATGACGCTGGATACGTTTAATGCGGGCTTTAATAGAAGTGGATGCCATCTGTTATTCGCCTTCCTTGTCGGGGTTGGGATTTGCTGGAGCTTTAATCAGTTCATAGTGATCAATAAATTGCATATTGCGATCACTAATCACTTCTTCAATATCAAGTGCAAGCTCAATGGTATCGGCATTGGGGTCTGTCGCGGTGATTTTGCCTTTACCTTTATTACCAAAGCCATCTTGCCAGTCAAAATCCAGTGTCTTTTCTGTCGCGTTTATTTTGCAATTCAGCGCTTCGAATAGAGAGTCAGATCTTTCCTCATCAGTATCGGTATGCTGTATTAATAAGTCTGCCTCTAAGATACCAACGGTATCTGCAATGGGATGTAGAATCAGTTTAACACTGCGATTTTTAACCTCGGCTACATAGGTTGCTGGTATCCAGCCTTCTTGTTCTTCTTTTGCAATAGGGGCATCGCTATCGGAACAGGAAGTACAACCGCTAATGATCAATGATATTAACAGCAAACTTATACCCATTCCCTTGAGTAATAATGTGCGTGTGTTCATGGTGGTAACCTGTTCTATATAAATCGTGTGGCTGGAATATAAAGCTGTTCAACAATATCCGCGTAATCTGGATGCTGTGCTGTAATGATTCCCTGACGAATCAGCAAATCAATATTCACAAGATTGCAATTGTCTTTAAAAGACTCTGAATGCTCAACTTTTTCAGCAAGTTCTTCGAGTGATAACAAGTGAAAGCGCTCTACCTCGCCATCAGTATTTTCAGGAATGAAGTCTTCAGGCAACCAGAGGTCGTAGGTGTAAAGTGTATCGGGAGACACGCCACGCTTGCTGTCACTACAGTAGTTTAGGGCAACGATATACTCGGATTGTTCTGCTAGATGTTGAGGGATATTAGCTTCTTCGGCAGATTCCTTTATGACATTATCCATTAGGCTAATATTAGCTGGCTGACCTCCTGCGACCATTTGATCCAGCTTACCTGGCCAGAATTCTCTGCCACCTTTACGCACACCTACCCAAACGTGTACCTTGCCATTCTTGTTGACTAAACCATTCAGATGAATGCCAAAGCTTTTTACACCAAGATAAGGGGTCGCTGCACGTTCTACCAGCATTCTTGGCTCTTCATCATAGAGTTGAACAACGCCATAAAGCTCATCCACCCAAGTATCTATAATACCTTCATCATGTAGTTGCTGGAAAATAGGCGCGGCGGCTTCACTACGCTGTTCACAGGTTTTTAGATCAGGGTGTACGGAGAGACTTTTATCATCGACAATGAATACATCAGACCACTGTGCAAGCTTATTGGCGAAGGGTTTTTGCGCCCAGCCTAACTGCTCTCCATCAATGGCAAAGGGGAGCGTATTTTCAAGGCTATACTGATTACAAATCTGGATGCGCTTTAGGTAGCTCATTGTGTGGGGTATCCTTTGGGGCGTATGGCAACAACGCAGGTGATCTTTGCGCATTGTTTGCCATCAGTTCGATAAAATCCATATTCAAAACTGGGGGTGCTGCGACCTTTCTTTTCCAGCTGCTGTTTAATTTCCTGTTCAAGATCATGTGGAAAATCAAAGCGTAATTCAAGGTCAGTATTACCAGGGCGAGTGAAGTCTACACTAAGATGGCGTGTCCATACATGATGATCAGGGAAAATCTTTGCGCAAGCAAGCGGTGCTATGGGGTCGGCAAGAGATGCCTGAAAACCACCAAACATGCTGCCTCCCATATTTTTTGCAACCCATGTGAGAGGCAGGCGAATACGAATATGCCGCCAGTCGTCGTCTAATTTAAGGACTTTAAGACGCATCATCCACCACGGAGGATACCACTCAATCCTTTTGGCATCGGACATTAAGGGCAATATTTTACGAAATAGGGTGATTGGATTTTTCATCAGGTACTATTAAATATGAAAAGGTATATAATAGCGTGTTTATTTTTTTCGATATACAAGAAGCCAAGGCTAAGGGCACATGAAAACAAGACCTCGCATGACTGCAATCATTTTTAATTTTCTATCCATTATGGTGCTTGTTGGCCTCTTTGGTTCTGCTGATCTTAAAGCAGAGCCTGGTGATTTGATTCCAGAGCTTCCCGCTTCAGGCGGTGCTACAGGAGCGAACTCACCTGTTTGGGATGGTTATAAACCAGCGCAACCTGCGAGAGCAACACCGCCTGCTGCTCAACAGCCACAACCTACACCGCGTGCGAATACAGGTTTTACACCTCCGCCACCTACAAGAAAACCCGCTAAACCAGCAAAAGCGAAGATTATTCCTAGTGCTAGCACCGTTATTCAAGGTGATAGTGTGTATTTTCGTTTACAAAAAGAATATCCAAATGCTCATTATTACTGGATAGCAGATGGTCAAAAGAGTACTGATCGCTCTTTTAAGGTTGATACAACAAGCTTAGCGCCTGGCAAACATCGCGTGCGTGTCTCAGTGACAACTAAATCACGGGATCAAGTCCATGGCTCTATCTATTATGAAGTGCAGAAAAAAG
>JAUTBZ010131982.1:0-14015 GCA_032361785.1 Lepetodrilus galriftensis
CAGTCACTTCACGAAATGTCTGAACATGTCAGTCATTTCACGAAATGACTGGTTTCACAAGCTGACTGTAACATATATACGTCACGGAAAAGAAATTAAACAAACACAAAATAAAACTCCTGTTTTCTATTTCTAGTATTATGCCCCAAAACATGATCCACGTAACTGTGCATACTGAAGTATTTACCTTGTTAATGACATTCAATTTCGAAGAAAGTAAAGGAATTGTATGCTAATTAATGCTTTCAAGTTATGACATTATCAGCTGATTATATAAATGGTTATATCACATTATTATATAAACCTTCCACACGTGACGATAATGGTTAGTCAATGCCCATCGGAGCGGTCTGACAAGTTGTCCACCCAAGAATAGCTGCCATTTATATGAAGCACAATACATGTAGGACTATACATGTATATATAACAAAGAGCGTCCAACACCCCTGGTAATAATATAAATGTGTTTGTAAATAATGTGTGGCGTTCACACATTGCACCCAAACATACTTATATACATATACTTAATTAGCCAGAATGTGCACTCGGATAACGCAATCTTCCGATCATGTATATACATATAATATGTTTGCGTGGATAAAACTTTGTTCAATCCTTCTTTCTTTTAACGTTATTTTATATCACGTTATTTGAACATTTAAATTACAACTACTACAATCACTTGTATATTAAATAGTAGGCCTACTACTTTCAATAAATATACAACGCAGCTTCTGGTATATTATAGGCTTATATATTATAGAAGGCTAGTATACCTGCAATGATATACTGAATGAATGATGTCATTGTAAGTAATATGATAACTGGAATCTTTATGACTTCTAAAACAGGAATCAATTCTCGTATGTCTATATATGTAGGCGTTAGTTATTCTGGTCCGTACTTTATAGTCCCCGTTTAAACCAATAACTGCCCTTATCACATACGTTATCTAGTATATAGCAGTAATATATTTAGACGCAGTGTGTCTAAATATACTTTTCTATTATTTATATAGAATCATTGGGATGCCTACGCATGCTAATTACTATTCACTTCACAAACGTTAGCTGTATCCAGTGTGGGCAAACATATCCAATCTATTGGATTGCGACAAACTATAGTAAACGTATAGAACGCAATGACGTCAGTGTCTGTGTTTGACATTTCAGCTAGTATATTCTCAGCATCTTATGTCTTGAAATGCGATACTGACTGAGTGGAAATAGATTTACGCGGTTATAGAGGAAAGTGAGACGGCTCGATTAAAGAAAAATAAATGTCATGGGAAAATTTGACATAGGAGAATTATCAGATGCGTTGACGTCACGAGATACCTTTGTGACGACACGCGCGCACCTGTGGCTGTGACGTTGGAAAATACGAGGTATTGTAGCAATACTCATGTGACATTTCAATGTTCAGAAGCTTTTCTATATATAGATGTCTATAAACGGATTTGTAATAATGAATGTATATTTACGGGGGTAGCCCAAATTAAATGTTAAAATGCCAAAGATCTTACACTGGACGTGAATGGAAATTCGAATTGTAAATAGAAACCTATTTCTATTAATAGAGGCTAAATATGACAATCACATAATGCATTCTTTATTATAATATTAAATGAGAATAATTCACGCAAGCACAGGAATATAGTTAGGTGTAAATCCGTTCTCTCGACCACTTGTCGTCTTTCCTCGGATCAGCAATTATATATATCAGACAGTGATGTTTACCTGTCGCTAGATAAATTACAGCTAGGAATGATCTAATTATAAATCAGTACGTCACTAACTAAATGTGATGATACAGGACACACATATTTGACAAGACGAAAGTCGGACAAGAAAAGAATACTAGGATCTCCACACCTAAATGCATCGACCCGCCACATCCCATGAGAGACTGAACGTGGTGTGACAATATTATTGCGATAGCGAATTCTGCTGAGTCAGCCTTTAGCCGGGTCACGGAGTGCGTGCTGAATCATCAACACGGTACGCGAGCGCGCCAAACACAGGCGTAGGTTCATCTAGTGAACTACGTAATTACATGGTTATCGTAAACCAAGGAACCGAGGGCGCCCGTTATTGTTTCTATTGAGGGATATTTACAATTTCCCACTCGGATAGAGAAGACAGAACAACGTTTTAACGTTTATTGTGGACGGAATATGAGCAAAAAGGTACGTGAGTTGAGCCAAGATCCGTTACTGGTGTTGTAAAGCGTGGCGTGTCTTTGTTTACGTCCTGTTAGGGTAACACCACTTATTGCGCATATAGCAATTTCTTCACACACCTAATACACTGATCAAAGTTTGTGTTTTAATTTACTATTTACTACTGTAATATATTTGTTACAGTATGGTTATGTTATGAAACAATAATATTTCATCCAAATCCCATGTGGTCGATGTTTTTGTTTTGTGTTGTGACCTGGGAACAGTGCAACTAGACTAGATCCCGTGGCATGCGTGTTGCGCATTCATAACTCTCGAACCATCTACGAGATTTGTGTCGTGTTTACTGTTGTTTAAGCAGCTTTTATTACGTAATTTGATAACTGTACGATTTGTATACTGTGTGTATGCATGTTTTAGCCGAACTGTCTCTTATTATGACTGGTTTTTGTCGGTCAAGGGTCTATGTCATTGTGATCTCGCCTTGTTTACAATGGTGGCCTGACGAAACCTTCCTCAATGAAAATATTATCTTGTGACGCGTTGTGTAACATCTGTCTTGTGGAAATTATTACCGAATTGTGAATTTCGGACATTGTTTCATAATTTCAATGTGTATATGTAAACGTTAATTCAAAAATGAACAAAACCAGACAGTTTGTAGGCTTGTTGTTGGAATGTTTTGAAGCAACGCATAGTTGACCTCAACAACAAAGGACTTGATCACATGACCAAATTTCAAACAAAAGATTCCATTCCCGTAGTATAACTCAATGTCAACAAAATCGGAATTTACCCCCAATTATTTACAATAATCGAGTTTTCTGTCTGTAAAATTTGAAAATCGTTGTATCTACGTCGTAGGTTTATTGTGCAACACTGCCAACAGCACTATCATGGTTATTTTTAGCCATGTGGTAATGCTATTCATTCGTGCACTTTTAAGCTTTATTTTTAGCACCTGTAGTTCTTTGTTATTATTCATCAATAAGTCTGCTGTGCTGTGGATACAGGACAAGTGATACAGTACTTTATGGTGCATAGAGTGTACCACAGACACACTAATTGATTTAGTCTGAATAATTTACTAAATGACTCTTTGGCCTAGTCATGGTCATATTGAACAACTTCACAAGAAGTCCTTTTGTAAATTAACAAAATGCTAAATCTTTAAGTACTGGGAAGAATGCATGGATCTGTTGATACTTTACTTTGCTAATAATTGCCATGATTACACTTGACATTATGTCATTTATATTTTATCAAGTATAAAACACATATTTTTATTATATATGCAAGTTAAATCGATTACATTTTTCATCTCAAGTCTTACATGTACTGTTACTGTACTACTAACTTACATTGAACATTAATTGATTTATTTTTTAATGTTATTAATTGATTTATTATTAATAAGCGCATCCGATTGTATTGTAATTTTTAAAAAGAACAGATTATGATTTCATATAAAGTTAAGATGAATGCCTGTCAAAGGTAAATTATGTATAGGTAAAATGCATTTATGATATAAATGGTTGTTTTGGACTAACTTGTAATTATAAACGGTATTAAATACATAGTATGTTCACTTAAAGAAATCTCTTTCACGCTTAATACATTGACAACAATGGACTGTCATCATCAATGATACAGACTTCACTGGTAATTCGCGACAGTGAAAATCAGAATTGTCCGGGCAAAATTATATTAAAAAATATCATTTTCAAATTAACTCATGTTTGAACCAAATCTATCGTCCATTTATGAGGTTATTATTGTGAATTGGCACTACTCACAGATAATTAAATAATAATAATAATATGAAAATATTGGTAACTAGCCAGATGTCTGGAATATGAAACTGGTTGAATACAACACTTTGTTTAGACACATACCATAAGTAAGTAGTTTAACATTCGGCCTTTGGTAAAAAGTTATTAGCTCAAACTGTCAACCTGTTTTCTTTTTAATTTGTTGGCTACATTTATAATTTATTATCAAATTGTTCATTGATGTTTAATATACATCAAATCATGAGCTTTTTTTCTACAAATAATCATGTTATGATTTACGTATACGTAATCTGATCCTGTTTGTTTGTTTTTTTAGTTTTTTTATCACAATTTGATACATGTATACATATACGTTAAATAGTAATCTATGAAGATAAAAATGTGATAGTACTACCATACTCATATTACCCAGTATTTCTTATTATCTTAGTAACATTATCTATGGGTGAAATATTCCCACCAGGACGTAAAACATTAATTCAATCAAATCAATCAATTTCTTATGTACATTGTAACACTCTTTTTTTAGACTACATGTATACTGGTATATGTTTGTGCCTGTCAAATACATTATCATGCCAAGGTATACCGTATTTTGGTTACAATATTAAATTATTATGTTTCATAGTAGACTGTTGTATAAATTATGTAAAAGTAAAACAATTAAACAATTTATTTTTGTGAACATTACTTTTATTGCAATTTAAATTCATTGGCATTGTTGTGATTCTTTTTTTTTGTGGTCAAGTGTCTATTACATATATATGATTATGACTAAAAGCCTAAAAGGGCTCACTAAAAGACACTAAATTAAGTGTTCTTATCTGCCTTGCAGCATGCAGTGTATTTCAATATCCCTGAGCAGAATAGTGTACTTAATCATACCATAATATTTATTTACGGTAATTATTATTACTATTAGTAAATTATTACATTAATATGATTCTCCTCATTAGCAATTCCTTGTGACTTCAAGCAATAGGTCGTGAGGCTTCCAAGTTCTATTTTTAGTTTACAAGGAAGTGAAATGAATTAGTCATTCCCCTTGTCCCGCCCACACTGGGTATTGAAGCATAAATCATTGTTGAAAATTACGTACATTAAGAGGTTGTAGTTTCCTTTTTCCTGGAACCTACGTCAAACTATCCCAAATTTAGAAACTTGATATATGATCTTGATAAACGTACATACATTCTCTTATAAAATTTATTATAAAATTAATGCCTATCATATCTTCAAATCACTGCTAATTTTTACCTGGTATATTTGTCACATGTATATATATAATTTTATTTTATTTCTTTATTCATGTTATTCAGTTGTGTATATCAGTCGTACATTCCATCCATTCAGCTGTGTATCGTATGGTACATCAGTGTTCTTCATTATTTAGGTTGGATATCAGTTCATTCAGTCAGTTATGTATCATGTATACGGTATGCTTAGTATTTATTTTTTTTAGTGTATCAATCAGTGTTCTAAATATACTTGTAACTGCATCCTACTACTGTGATTTATAAGTATTTGGGGATGAATATATCGCAAACAAAATTCAATACTGTTACCAGACTGCTGTTACTTTTGAAGGATTTGTTTGAATTATCCTGATAAAACAACACTATAATAAATAAAAAATGAAAATATGAATCCAGCTTTATTTTTTCGTAATAATTATTCTGTTTATTTTCTACAAAGAAATAAGTAATTTGACAGATCATACATTATTATTACTAAAAAAACTATTTTTTCTAGTCATAAAAAGCTCTTGGTTAATAAAACTGCTGTGATAAGGAGTAAGCATGACCTGATTATCGCGGGGAACTCAAGACAGGTAACAAAGGTGTGTGTATGTGTGTACCTTACGTATGATAAGATACTACTGTATACAGGGGACATAACTGTGTCTAAATATTGTCGACTCAGCACATTTTTCACCTGTGTGTCCTGTCGACTCAGCATACCTGTGAAGTGGAACACTGGAGTCTATGCCGTCTCCTTTGTGTATAGTTGTGACCTCTTCATGCTTCTGTCGAACATCGTAAGGTCACAGCCCCATTTGACCCAGAATACTTCACAGCCACATGACCCACCATGACTTATTTCTGGGCCAAGATATACACATGATATCATGTTTTGGCATAATCATAATAGAAGAATATTATTAATATTTTATGTACTTTGATAAATTATGAAGATGAAAAATAAAATAAGTTTTATGAATGTCACTTTATGTGGTCACTGTTTCCATTGTTTTGATATCAATTCAATATTTATGATTTATATTACATACCATATTGGCCATCTGACATTCATACTTTATCAGTAGAGTAATACTTGTCATAAGACATAATCTCGTATCAGTTATACGAAGCTCATCAAGTGACCATTTTATCAACACAAATGTGATACATTTATCTCCAACAGTAAACATTGACCTCCATGTGATCAATGAATACAAATGTGTATTATAAATTAAAGGTTGTTTACATCTGTTATCATGGTTATCTTGATGGTTGATCACTGGAAACAATATCTTGAAGTACATACCATACAGGTATCATGGTAAATATATCTAACAATTTAGAATCTGATGTATAATCAGTCATAAATATTAATGTATGTACATGTATTATTAAACACAGTCACAAATGCTAAGTAATCATGTAATGACATATACATAGACATATGAGTATGGCCTGGTGACCCCAATGAACATATAGTTAAGCAAATGTCTACATGGTCTAGTCTGCATATTGGAGACATACCATAGATATATAATATATACCGTATTACCATGTATACATGCACATGATGATGATACAGGCAGGTTACCATGGTATCAGTGAACATAAAGTATGTTTCATTATGATAGTATACATGTTATCAGGGATTATTTATCATCACAACAATGAAATGTTCAGTAGATGTATGTCATTTTTTAATTTTGCAATGATTTTGGTGGCATAATTATGTACAAGAGGAAAATATAAGGCTGAACGAATAGTTTTCATTACAAATCATTGAAATGGTGTGTTGCCAGTATGAGTAATCATGGTTATACATGCGTCACATGATGCGTGATCAATATCTCTTGGAAGTCGACGTATTGACAATGATCCTTGCTACCTGGGATATTGTTACATTGGAGGAAGCTGGTTCAGTTCATCTGTCACAGATATAGGTATTGATCATGTTGATTGTCAAACAACAAAGTGAATTTAACAAAATCATGATTATCATTTCAAAAGCACCAGCTGTTCACATGATTATGATCTGAACCCAATGTGCATGTTCTTTGATGTAGCTGGCAAATATATGAGCATATTATAATTCTTGAGTTCTCTGGCTTTCTTTTTATAGTACATGATATATCAGGCATACATTATTTAGATATCCTAAGGATTTGGTGATTCTGAATATCATGTTTTGAGTATATCTTAGTTTTTAATTAAGATTTTATTACTGGTAGGTAGTGTGTGTGTAAATATTTATTTTTATGTCAGGAGGTCACGATCATCATGTTCATAATCCAATGAAATTTCATACCTGAAGAGCTGTCAAATTTCCATTATTTCCACCAAAGATCGGTGACTAACAAATACATTTTACTATGTACCATAATTACCCTATTAATTTGAACCCTCTAATAGTTCAAACACCTAAATTACTAAATCACCTAAGTCAAATTTTTTTAAACAATCTTTTTAAAAATGTTTTGTGTTTTTAAATCCTTCATTCATATGATTTAATTTACAATCATATTTAATATTTAATTTGGTTGTCCCTATTTATATGAACATTGATTATTTTCAATATTTTCGGATTTTTCAAATGAATCAAACCGCTACAAATTTAATTATTTTCTCATGTTCGGATATCGAAGTACTGTCTGTCAGTACCAAAATCTTGATGATTATTTTTTATATTTAAGTAAGATTAAACTTATGGTTACAGTAGTTATTTGATTTGCTGGTTAACGAATATGTCTGATAAATTTGGCTCTGGCAGTCGAAAATATATAATAAAAAAAATATATTTATTTGCCCAAGTGGAAAATATTTTATTTGGTTGGCAGATCCGTAAACCAGGGAATCATATGGCCTAATACATGCATCTATTTTAAATTTAATATAAATTAATGGGGATAATGAATTTGATGAAACATTGTCAATTCTCCTGTTGAAGTAATCTGATGGGTTCCGACTTCACCCAATTGTTGTCTTAAGAATAATATGTTTTGCCTTGGTTCATAAAACTTGTACATAATTTTTAATAAATTAATGATAATTTATAAGAAAAGAAGATGAATCCCAATATCTATTAATAGAATGAGCTACTTCTGCAGCCAGACTATGAAGACTTGGCCCAGTATGATGCAATGTAAACACAGGCATTTTGTCAAGTAAGCATGATTTGCTCCCGCTGAGAGAAAGCTGTGTCATGATTGACCTTTCATAGCAGCTAGGCAGACCGCATACTGACCAGTCGTGTCAACAGTGTCAACAGTGTGTCCCAGTAATCTAGTCAAACTTCTAGTCACTTGGCCATGGGATTATACTATGAAACGTTGTCATAATGGATTATACTGAGATAGATTCGGTAAATATGTGGGTTTATTGCTCATCATTATATGATTTCTATTATTAGGCTGAGATTCAAGTCTTAATTTTCCCCTGTTTCTTATGCTGTACTATTTTATTGTGTTGTCTTATCTGATAAGAAAGTTATCATCGCATATTCAGAAGAATTCTCGCAGAAATATTATGAGCAACAAATCTATAAAACTGTATTCGTGCATGTTTGTTTTGATTATTTAATATCTTAGATTCATTCTTCTTTTCCTATGCCTATGTCATGTATTGTTTTCTGTATTCTTACTATTTTTCAGTATTGTAATCTGAAATCAATAAGAATACACAAGACAATTAATATATAATAAATAGGAAATGAAGAATGAATCTCAACTTATGTATGTAAATAATACTCAAAACATTAATATTAGAGCAATTAATTCAGCGATAGAAACTAACTTTAAAACTTGCTAGCCCGAATAGTGATACAAACAACAAATATTATGAATTTCTACTAGCCCTTAGATACGTTTAGCATTGGGAGAAATGGCCCGGGCTAGTGTTAATTTCGATCCCTGAATTTAATTAGCATTACCGGTATGTTAGAACTTTTGTTATCTTACAAATCTTAATTTATTATATGATATTTTTATGAACTTCTAAAAGGTGGTGCAAATTTGTTAACTTACAAATCTTAATTTATTATAGAAATTATGCAAATTTGATACCAATTTTAATTTCCTTCTGGCTGTGTTTCAGATATTCTTATCCCAGATAAAGTCCGAGGAGCAGGCGAATGCCGCAGCTGCACGTTTGAGCGACGACGAACTGGTGGGTCTGTCGGTGAAGGAGCTGAATCGCCTGCTGAAGGGGCTGACCAGAGAGAATGTGGTGAAGCTCAAGCAGCGTCGACGCACGCTCAAGAACCGGGGCTATGCCGCCAACTGTCGTGAGAAGCGCATCTCCCAGAAGGAGGACCTGGAGGTGGAGAAGGACGGACTGAAGGCGGAGGTGGACCGGCTCCAGAGAGAGAACGACATCGTCAAGATGGAGCTGACCACGCTCCGGTCCAAGTACGAGGCGCTCACGGACTTTGCCGACCATCATCGAATCACGGTCGTGCCACACCCGCTCGTGGCCACCTCGGCTAGCAGCGCCATCATGGTGAAGTCGGAACCCATGCAAGGCATGAGGCCGTGTTCAGCGTCGTAGCAGGAATATGGAAGACTTTTTTCACGCACAGCGAACGCCACCGAGCTGTCAAGTTTAAACACTGTGTACAGTGAAAAACAGTCGGAGATCTCTGTTGAGGGACTGCTTCTTCAATGGTGTTCCCTCAACAGGGTCGTGTAGGTTCTGCTTGCCACCTAGTAATGCAGACACGGTTCTTTTGCCGAACAAGAGATAATCCTGATGAATTGCCTTAAATCTTGTTACTTGAGACTTCTTGGATCACTCTGTCAAACGAATTTTGTAAATACGCTATGTTAAGATACAATACTTGTTTATTGACACCATATATGCATTCATATCGTCATCGAGAGCTAGAATGACTCGTTTACCTATTTGTTCGAGCATTAGTTATCATTCCATTTGATATCAACCATTTAATAGAAATTGATTTATGCATGCAACTGTCTGATATCAGTAAACTTAAATATCACAAATCAAGTTCCATCATGCAAGGTCCCAAGTCAACAGATTTTATATAAAGTCTCCATATTTTTACATCTGTATTAATTTATACCTTCAAAAACAATTGAGACATTTATGTTTTATATAGATTCATAATGACATGTCTTGAAGGTAGAGAGAGTAACATCTACAGATAACACATTTTGGAGTTCGTTCAAAGATAAATTATTTCATTCAAATGCGAAAAATGTTACCTGGTATTGAATACAGATGCAATACACACTACGGTATTCTACACAGAAAGTAGGATATTCATGTCAAATATATCTATACACAAGTGTTTACTTGCTACACATACCATAGTTTAGTAATTTGACGCGGAAGATATTTCTTGTAAGATTTCATTGTATATGAACATTCACTGCTGCAATCAAAATTCAGTATTCTATTGTAACGTGTGTAACTTGAACAATGTTTATTAAGAACATCCCGCCCTATCATGATCATCTGTATCAGAAGTCACAAAACAAAACCTATGTAATGTTCATACATTACCGGTAGTTGCCATTCAAACATCATATGGATTTGTTATGGTAGTTATTGAATATTCAAGGTCATCAAGATCATTCAAAATCATCTAATTGTTCTACATAATTTTTACAATGATTTGGAAATCCCGTTTACTGAGTAACATGTGTGCGTTGTACCAGCTTGTACCGTTACATGTGCTCGTACCTTAGCATAAGTTAGATGTGTCTGTTAGTCATGTTTTTTTATATCAAGAGAAAGACACAAGTACTTACTAACATCAATGTGACACCAGAGTGACATCACAGTGACACATAGGTCATGATAGGAAAACTAGTAATGCATGCAAATTTGTTATTTGTTTGATATTGGTAATTTTGAGTTATTAAGAACATCGACTGATCTTGTGTTCAATTTGACAAGACATGAAAATCTGTATATATTTACCTGTATCCTTTTTGTATGTTTTTTCTTTATTTCAAATGTTTTAGTTATATATATTTATGATATGATAAGTATGGTCTGTCAGTCTAACGTAATTAATGTTGTGCTTGATGTTATTAAACAGGCGTAAAATCGTCTGGCTGTATGTTAAGCATTGTTTCATAAAAGTTTGAATAACAACCTACAATTTAAAGTAACTTTTAACATTTGTTTAATATGTAACCCTGGTTTTGAAGGTGCTACAAGTGTACCCTGTGTTAGAGTGTCAGTTGGACAGTCCTGTATTTACATTCAGAAAATTAACAGTCTCCAATTGAAATACACTGTAGCTATTCCAGAGACGAACATGCAGTTATATGTTAATCATTTAAATGAATTGAGTACCGAGAGTAGACAGGTATAAATTGTAGTATGATTGGGACGGGTGCCTCTGGAACGGTTACCAGAGAGAATACCAATCGAATGACACAAGAAGAAAAAAAAGCTTTTCCCAGTTATATCTAGTCAGTTCATTTGTGTGTACAATTAACTCTTGAAAGTGAAAGTTTTCTACTCAATCACGATGGTTTATGTGTCGACTAAATAAATATTAAAAATCACTTTAACATTGCAGTTTTTCAAATCACCCCCCGGACCCCCTTTAAATTTGAACACTGCTTACAACACATGTACAACTAGTTCTAAGACAGTATTTCCAATAATGGTAACATTGCTCTCTGGATCATTGGGTCCGAGCACCTGGGCCACCCGTCCCGGACACCGAGATATGCTCTGTAGTTAGACTGACAGACTATCCGTTATCCTATGAATGCATGTATTCATCGTATGGGACTGCAGTGCTATAGAACACGGACAGTGCATCCGAGTCAACACAGGGTGTGTGTAATAGTCAGGCTTCGGCTGATGAAGGTAGGGAGCCAGGTCACATTTCACCAGTATTGTGTGGAAATGTTCCACCTCAAGCCTCTACAGTTTCCTATATCGCAGTGGAGTTTGTCTTCACGTCAGTAAACATTCAGGCTAAAAGGTGATCATTATGGAAATAATTGATTTAGTGGTTCATTTTCTGAATAGAAAAGTTCTATTAGGTATGTGGGCTGAATGATATCACTATGAGAAATGTTTCTGAAAAATCTGGTTACGTTGTGTAATTCTGAATAGAATGAAAAAACTTGATTGTATACTAGTATATGTTGAAGGAAATTAAGTTCATGTGAGATCAAGTATATATGATTGAATATTGCAATGCATGGACTTTCATATAATATAAAGGCTAGTTCTTTGTCCATGCTATTGAAGACTGCAGATTCTACATTGCGGGCTACTGGTGATTTCCCCCTATTTATTTGTGTGTATTGCGGGTCAAGCTTAAAGCATTCTCAATCAGCATAAATTCAAAACCTGAAATAGCTTCCTTTTTCTTTTCTTTCCAAAGGCAGCTCGACATGTGGAATGATTTATCTTGTTCATTGTGGCCAACTGTCAAAATTATTTATTGACCTTGTCGTTGTATCGTGGATATTTGTGACGTAATTGAATCGCCGATCATCGACTCATCCTAGAATCACATCCCATTGGTATGAAAGAAATCCTCAAAGAGGATTATTGCTCGATCATCCGAACAGATACTGTATATAGTAGGAGAATATTTATGACATCGTCAGATTTGAGAAAAAAATGAACGTTTAATGTTCGAAGCATTCCATAGAAAGCTACCTGAGAGGTGCGCAAACTATTTTCATCCCGTTTTCATATATATACATATATATTTTTATTCCATTTTCATGTAGGTATGCCAGGTTGAGAAAAGCAGTCAGGTGTTATATGTTGTGTGGGATATGTCTGGTGTTCTACTGTGTTTTATCAGAACGTAATTATTGACTGTGTTGACTCAAGCATATTATGATTGGCACTGCAGCTAGGTTGTACAGCCTGAATCTGGGTAATAGAGCGCGTCTTGGTACCTGTGACCATGTGACATAAAAACTATCTGACTATATCTTCATTTTGGAATCTTTTTCGAATAATTATATTACCGTATTAACACTTGTGAAATTTCAAAGTTTTCCGTTTACAACAAAGTTATATACCGTACTTGCAGTGTACTGAGACTCCGCTAACCTGTTGTGGGCCCTGGAATCAGCATATGTAATATTGTGTGAATTGTTCACTTTTGTTGTAATTTGCCAAAATGAAGCATCACAATATACTGTGACTTCACAATTATATTTCTCCAGCAAACCTGAACTGATATTTGTCTTATTCTGTGGCAATGGTCACCAGCCTTCTTGGAATTCTTACAAGTTCCTTTTCAAATTACATTCATTTTCATCAGCAAATAAATTATTTTTAAAATATATACCGTATACATTTATATTATTTAGCATTTCTTTTATTTATAAATAAATAACGGACTATAATAGCAGGTCAGGTTTGCTTGCTTTTGTATGATTAGCATACCAGGAGTGATTAAGTTACGTTTGAAGGAATGCACTGCAATATTGATTTTTACTTCTTCAAAGAACTAAATTGCTCCTTAGTTTGCACCAGAAGTCACTTTTCTATATATGCATATATATATAACATACACCATGGGCTTAATGCTGCAGAAACTACTAACATGTTTTGTCTAAATGTACCAATAATTACTTTTAATTTTGATGCTGAGACTCTTATACCAAATTGTTCATTAGTATAGACAGAAACTATTAAAGAATAACATTGAGAACTATAACATTTGGAGGTACATGTATTGCACTTGTGTGGATACGTATGATTTCTGTCTGATTAACCCTCTCCCTGCTGAAGGCGACTTAAGTTGCCCGATCACATGCAGAAATAGAACACTTTGATTTTATTCAG
>JAUTBZ010131993.1:0-14014 GCA_032361785.1 Lepetodrilus galriftensis
ATACTGTACAGTTTTTCTAGTATATTGTACTTCCACACAACTGCGCATGTCCCAACTAGATATTTACACAAAGTCACGTGCAAACACTATTTGAGATAGACTAGCTAGTTATAGTAACAACTTGAGAGTATTTCTCAATCCTGGTTGAACCTGTCGGAATAGGATAACTTTCGATGCTAATATAATTTCGAGGTCACCCTGTTACCCTTGAATACCACGAAAATAACCTCCCTCGTAAGTTTTCCGGTATACGGTACTCCCTAAATTAATTTCTGGGAGTGCCAGTATCGCAATATTTGAAAATACTCCCTAAATCAAAATTAGGAGGTAACATACTCCCAGGTCGCAATTTTTATCTGGAGCTCTGATAACTCTTTTATTTATTTTATTTTTTTAATGTTTTTAAACAATTCAAATAATTATTAAAATAAAATTAACAATTCAAATATCAAAAATGTAATATTTGTAGTATATTTGTAGATTTATCATAAATGGCTAA
Organism: Lepetodrilus galriftensis; assembly: GCA_032361785.1. Classification (NCBI taxonomy): domain Eukaryota; kingdom Metazoa; phylum Mollusca; class Gastropoda; order Lepetellida; family Lepetodrilidae; genus Lepetodrilus; species Lepetodrilus galriftensis. The sequence goes on from JAUTBZ010131993.1 coordinate 500, forward strand.
AACGAGTTTGTCAGTTATTTATAAGTTTCTCTACCCGATTTATATGCTATGGTTCAACAAATTAATATATTTAGTATAATTTACAGAAATTCTGCAGACTTAAATAAATGTTTCTACACAGATACCCATCTCTAAAAGTAACTTACCAGTAATTATTAAGGAGGATGTAGGACTTTTATATAAAAACATAAATCGTTCAAAAAAAGTTTCATAATCTAGATCAGAATGTATTCTAATCCCAGAATCAAAATGATCAGTTCACCGCAGTTACCATGGTTACAACACTTCCAAGACCCTCCATCCTTACCTCCCATAATATTGTTGTTCTTCTTTCCATGCTCGTACGTAGCTCTCGGCTGAATTCCGTAATGAATCGACGTGAAATGTTCGGATATCTTTACAACAGGACCGTCACAACTCGTGGACGAAGTCGACAGATTCGACATTGATGATACCTTTCCTGATAAACTCTGCGAGACGGCCTCTTTAACGTCTTCGAAAATTTCATCAATGTGTTCAGTTTTCTCATCTATTTCATCGTCAATATCGACGTCGCTTTCCTCATCTGCGTCCAACATGTCAGAGACGACATTCCCTCTGAAATCCGACACTGACATCAACGAGTCTCCATCATCACAATCGTCCTCTCCATAGTCATTGTGTCCGTCACCATGCCGATGCGTCGAGTCGTCGGCAAAATTGACTGACGTCAATCGTGATCGCGGTGGCAAACTCGTTAATTCTACCCTTTGGTCTCCTGGGATGGAATTTGAATTGAGATTTTCATTGGCTAACCACGAGTTGATATCAGGAGGGTCTTTATCTTGGGTGGGCAGCTCCATTATTGACATTTTACGTCTTTGAGCATTCAGAACATTACAATATGTCTGTGGTGCCTGTACTACTTTACTTGCAGTGTTGTTAAGGGTTCCTGTCAATAAAAAAGTACATTATTTAATATGAGAGAGAGAAAGAGAGAGAGAGAGAGAGAGAGAGAGAGAGAGAGAGAGAGAGAGAGAGATAGAGAGAGAGAGAGAGAGAGAGAGAGAGACAGAGAGAGAGAGAGAGAGAGAACAATCGTCCCCAAATCAGCTTTTCTATTAAAATTCAATAATACTAAAATTACAAAGATTAGATTACTCACTCAATACTTTGTGAAGAACAAATTCATTGGTCCCAAATCAATTAAATGCAAATACATAACAAAAATCAATACAAGTAAAGAAACAATTTGTTCCAAATCAACAGAAAAGTTTAAATAATGCTAACGCAGTTAAAATTACTCAATATTTAGTGAAAAATGAAGAGACAAAAAAAAATTTAAATCCTTTACAAAAATAATCAATAATGCAAAAATGACAAAGATTACTCACTCAATATTTAGTACAAAGATTACCCACTCAATATTTAGTGTAGAATCAATTAGTCCCAAATCAATGTTTCACTGAATCATAGCATGACACTGGCACATAAACTGTGTAGATATATACGTCTGATAGGCTGAAACTCACGGGTGGATCAACAACTACCAAACCTGTGCACCAGCTCTGGAAGTGACGAGACCGGTCCAATCACTAGGTGCTGATAGATCTCCATTATTTCCCCTGAAACCCGGTATTCACAACTGACTGGGTTTCAATAGACAGCACGAATACAGTTAAAGACGGTGTTGCCAACTCACCATTGAGGGGCCCGGAGATAACTCCATGAGATAAGAGATTTAGCAGCCTAAGTATACAGTATACCGTGATATCCCCGGGTTATCAGCCCGATCAGTACAATGTCTTTAATACAGCTTTAAAATGTGTCAAGATCTGTGTGATTACGGTGAGGTGCGCAGTCCAGTAAATAAATGTACATGTATTTGATATATGAATAAAACAAATAAAACTAATAAAAAATCATTTATATTCATAACTATTATAAATTAATGCTCAGCTTTAAATAGGATTTTGTTTTTTATAAGTTGTTCAAATGAAATGTAAAAATATAAACTTCTTCTTTTTGTAATTTAAACACTAAAACTAAAAACTAATACTTTGAATGCACTAACTAAGGCATACAATCACGGTTTCTTGACATATTTTATAGTCAAATGTATTTTACCTGAAAGTATATATATATTTGATTTGTCTCTACACAATAATGGGGCAACAAGCTACATTTTCTGCAGTGGTTTTTATTTTTAATATTATGTCATATTTTATTAATGTTTTGTCTCTAGATTTTAATGTGTAGATAAATAAATAGGAAAAAGATTAATATTTAGATAATATAAATTTTCTACTCTGTCTCTCTCTCAACCTCTTAAATTAAAATACTTCATAATCATAAATTCATAATATTAGTTATTCCATTTAATACAAACTAGAAATGGTTTCAATTTTATGATGACACAGCACTCAAAATGATCATAATAAAAGTGTATGGTATGTCATAACATATCTAGATATAATCACTATAGATGTATGTACAGGGTACCAGTATGCCATAAAATGCAGAATAATTATCATTATAATGATTATTGCAAATTCTGCCACCATAAGAATCTGTACATGTTAATATTTATTGGCAGCCAGGAATAACATTAATTTTGATGCATCAACTCATCTATGAAGATATCCCTCTTGCATGATATAATGAAGCAAACCCTGCAAACACATTCAGGACCTTATTCAGGTTGTCTATCTTGGGATTGCAGTGGAGATTTGTCAACCACACAGCAGTGGAAAGATTTTTGAAAGTACAAACATTACTTTATGTATATCAAGTGGATGTACTTTGCAGATATAGCTAAGAACTAGTCAAAAACAACCATAAAAATCTGTGATATTATGCCTTTAAACTATATAAATTATAAGTAATAAAATTGTTAGAAATAAGCTACTAGTATATGATAAGTTGACCCACAAATGTTTCAGTATTATGTACTGCAGGAAGAGTATGTCATACAGTATGATACTATGATAACGTTAGTATACAAGTGGTCTGTTTTCACTGCTGTAAATCATTTGTATTTATATTGTTGACTAGAGTGACATGGAAAGACAAGTTAATGAGATAGGTTTAAACATATTTCTTAATACAAAAATGTTTTTTAATTTAAAAAAAATAACTACCGTAATATTTTCTAAGATCCATCATGGACATGTGTAAACTCTGGGTTGGTTCGCAATGAACACTCGCCCGGGCCATTTCTCCCATTGCTAAAGGTATCCTAAGCTAAGGGCGAGTAGGAATTCATGTCTTTTGTAAACATTTGTTATTTGTATCATTATTCCGGCGAGTACGTTTTAAAGTTAGTTATTATCCATGAAACGATACTTTCCATATCTCCATCATAGGACCATGTTATTGATTTTTTTAATGAGGCTTCATTAATGACCAACATTGTGATTAATCCACATATGTCATTTGGACAGGCACTTGTTAAGATATGAGACGCTATCTGATAGTGGTGGAAATAGGTGACTGGCGCCGACATTGGCGGAAATGGGATACACCACAGTTTCAAAGGTTAATCCATGTTTTACGGTCAACGCAGACCATTTAGGTTATTTGTATACTTTGCATTGAATGCCTATGCCTGTACTACAGGCTTACGGTAAGACGCTAAAAAATGAATGCAAACTGTCTCATTTATTTCCCCCCATTCATGATTCGCGGCAAGCATTGTAGCCGCTCCAAATTTGGAATCAAAGTATGATACTATGAATGTAATTGCCGTTTGTGAACATATTTTCAAATGACATGCCCACGTCCAGAGACTTGGAGTTGTCTTACCTAGGAACTCATCTGTGTGCTGTCGATAACAACGTAAAGTGGAATTTATCTTGACATATCTCTGAAGACGATCAAAACATGCCCATTACTCTCCATGTTGTTTATAGATAGCAACGATAGAGCGCCATCTGTGAGTTGGTGCCCGTTAGTTAGAGTTACGTCCCTTAGACCACAAATTTCACGTTGAAAAAAAGTATATTTTCCACGTGTGATTTCACTTACTATTTTTCAATTGATCTACTCTTATTAAAACTTATCTAATTAAAACCAGATTATACGCATAAGTATTTATCATATGATGCTTATAATGAAAATAATCGATAGTAATTAAATTTGATTGATTGGTTGATTTGATTTCATTGATTGTCCAGATTGAAGATAGACAAACGTGAAAACATAAGTTAGAAATGTTTGTTCCTTTCTTATAATGACTTATTGAGAAATTCTATACCATAAAAAAAAAGAAATAGTAGAATAATAACATGAATGCAAGCAATAGCATTTATGAGCGTTCGAGTAGTATAACAAAAAGTATGTCCACACTTACACATTACTATATATATATAGTATAGCTAAATTCAATTTAGTATTAGTCTTTTTATTTTTATTCATATACTATCCTATGCTCCTAGTCTCATGTTACAGGGATTGTAAGTAGAATGTAACTGTAGGAGAGGTCCGTATGTATAACACTTATATTAGTCCTTGTCAGCGACACTATGACATTTTTTAAATTTTTTGTTTAAATGTAATCATTTCTTTCTTCTTTTTTTACATTTAAAAAAAGTAATATGTCCACGTATTTGTCATTCTTATTTCTTTGTCAGTCAACAATGTCGGAATGGCAAAATAAAATGTAAAACTATTTGTTTACAAATTCCAAAATAATTGCTGCCAACGTCTTTGTCAATGACGTCCACGTGCACTTTTAAAGTGACGTCCACGTGCACTTTTAAAGTTAACGCACCCAATCCTGCTTTTCCACAGAACTGTTTGCTGTACACTAGGTCATGCAGTTTGCTCTTTAATTATCAGGCGTGCTTGTGCCATGGGTACCATAGCCTATATATACACTCGTCTGCGGCCCACAAGTGACATAGGAGTGGTAATCAGCTATAAACCTGTGACAACCGAACACGATCTGCTTTAATAATACATATAGCCACTAAACAGTAAGTATGTACACATGCTGCCTTCGTATGGTCTTCATGCTAATGCCAATGCCATGTAGCCTACTACTAGTAGACAGAAAATAAGGGAACGCATAATGGTAACACTTTTAGTATAGGCACATTCAAAGTGCCTCCTTTAAACAACCCAATAAGACACGTGCATACACGTAAAATATGGTATTGCCCATGCATTTTCGCACTTGGGTTGAAAATTTCATTACAATTAATTTACTCAGATTTGAGAAATACCACTTTCCGTGTTCGTGTTTTACTGTGTTCCGTATAGGAATATCACCAGGGCCCGAGATTACGAAACTTTTCTGAGTACGTTTCTGTGCTCAACTCAGAATTGTGTTCATAAAACATCATGTGACGTCATAGTCCGAGTACGTTTTTGTGCTCAGAAAGTTTCGTAATCTCAGGGCCATAGGCCGAAATTCGTCGAAATCACATCTAATATAGGCCTACTGGTAAACTGGCATTATATATTGATAACATAATACATCAAAAGTAAACATAAATTACTATTTTAATCGTATGAAGGGATCAAACAGAATATACATTTGGTTTATGTATTTGGGGTTTAGAACCGCTTTCTTAGATTCTTTCACTTATATCACGGCGTGTCAGTTTGGACCTCTCTGTGCTGAAGGCGACCGGAGATGCCACGAATACTGTTTTGTACCTAATCCAGCAGTTTTGTACCTAATCCAGCAGGGAGAGGGTTATTTACTTATTAGGGCAGGAGGAAATCCGCAACATCCGTATCGCTAAATGTGGTAGTAAATCCACGAGTACGGCTGGTACTGACAGACCATAATAATGAAACAATGTATGGACAGGCCTAGAATGATGTATTGCCACGTAGTACAAAAACGTTAATGTATAGAAAACACTGAGGAATTATGCTGTTATGAAATTGTTCAGTCATGCCAGTGCTGGTCAGCTGATCAATCACTAACCAACCATTTCAATCCAATCGCCAGCCGTTCATGTCCAATAAGATTACAGTCCGTTAAAAAGAAAACATTAGTCACAAGACGATTTGTATGGCAATATATTCTGCTTTGAATGTGGAGGTTTTATATTGAGAGTCACTATGCCACATTGAGAGTCACTATGCACATTCAACATAAAAGCATCGTTATTACAGGGGCGGATACAGACTTTCAGGTTAGGGGAGGCTCAAAGTGTATTTTAGAGGGGGCTCATAATTTCACCGTAATACACACCCCACCCACCCCCCACCCACCACCCCACCCCCCATTTGGATCCGCCCCTGTTATACCATTCAGCTGAGTATAATTTGTTCTTCTAATTACAGCTTTAATGAAAACCCATTCTATTCATTGACAGGACGATGCTGGTCCAGACTGCTGCCGTGTGTCTTACGCTGCTATTGGCCCTGGCATATGGAGCTCCTGTGGAGAGAGGTATATTGCTAATTAATATCATCATCATGACCGACAAATATATCCCGAACATCAAATACGATAGCCCAGTGTTGCCATCCGTGTTTAATACTCACGAATGCGCGCATCAATGGGGGGTCTCCAGGCCATTTCCGTTACGTGTATAACAAATCTGGTAGGTCTATAGACCATATTACGAATATGTGCCCGATTTAGATTACTATTGCTATTCTGATATCAATGTAATCACTGGGATACCCTTTGATGTCAATGGTCGACTACTTGTAGTATACGACATGATGCATTATTGTAATTATGTACATTGGGATGAACTACCGATATGTTATGTACTATTTATTCCCAAATAGAACTTTGTCCATTACATCTAGCGTGTCAATAGGTATGGGCTGCACATGTATGCTAGCGTCGAATATAAAGCACAATATTAGTGACATAAACTTACCGGTATGTCAAAAATATAAATATTTCACTAGTGAAATAACATGATGGACTATGCTGAGCGCCAAGCAGGGTGACATCAACTACCATTTTTGTAAACGTATTTAGGTATAACGAGGCCCTGGTCAAACGGGGTTTGACCTACCGACCTTCCGCACTCCGGCAGTCGCTCTAAGGTTTGCACCACGGAGTCGGTGTCGGCCTATAATGTATCTATAACTGTAATATGATATATAGAACAGCCAGTGTGTCGAGTGTTGTTTTCTAACATATGCATGTAATCACTTACAATTGAGTAATAATTTGTGCATATCTTCATATTTGATTGTTGCTATTAATTATTATTTCAGAAACTGAGCATGAGCACGTGAGTAATTCAGCTGTGAAATTCAAAGTAAAAACGTGTCCGACTCAATCTCTTATTTTCAACAGCAAAGTTATTATATTTGTACTTATTACACTGTGTTAGGTAGCAGTTTCCAAGACCATCCATATTATATAGCCTCATTCCACGAACCTACCCCGTTACAAACAGGAAATTTTATAAATTGATAAAATACTTTGTTTATCTTCAGAATTCACAAGAAAAGCCATCTATCTCATTATATCCTATCAAAATGATGGTTAAATTATTCAATGAACTGGAACAGCTCAAAGAACGGGAAGCGAAGGCAGGGACAAAGCCAATAACGGTATACTAGTATACAGTATACAGTATACAGTATACAATTACGTATATAGACACGTAGACTCGTAGTAGACTAATATAAATTATAAATTTAAATTATAGGTGTAAATAATATAAATTATACATTTAAAGTATACATTTAAATTATACATTTAAAGTATACATTTAAATTATACATTTTAATTATAAATAATAAAATGTAATTATATACAATTGAATTCGCTTCTAATTCAACTGAATATTAATTATTATTTTCAAAGTACTCATTTCATTCAAGATTTGTAATATTAAATCTTTGTAAATCATGTTGCCTTTCACTAGATAACAAAAAACACGCCGTGATACATAATTATAAAGTAGGTTTGTTATGTAAATTATTATATAGAGCATAATGTCAAGAGATAATTCTGCAGCATAGTTACTTAATTATTCAATTTCAGGACGAGAAATTGTCCAACAAGATATCGCTGTACCCGATTAAAATGTCGTCTTGACTTCTATATGTGAGTACCAGTACAATAGCCCCATACTAGTATTCATGGAGTTTAATAGTAATTATATCGTAGCAGTTATGTAATTTAACTAAGGTGCATCTAAAGTCCTATGCAAAACAATTTGAAATGCGTGTCTTTGACTTATCTTCATACGACTTGTTTTCATAAAGTCTCTAATGACGAAACATTTCCAAGCAATATTTTATTTTATTTTTACGTTTCATTTTACAGATTACTTAAGGCCTACAGTTTACCTGGAAAGCTATATCCACGTGTATTTATAGTACATGTATTAGTAGATTAGTTGCCATTGATGACAGGACTGGCAGGCAATAAAATGATTCTGAAAGCTGTGCAGTTGTTTCCTTCATAATTCGCAAAAGGTACTAGGCCTACCACCTCTGTTTGAAAGGTATGACAAATATATAACTGTGTAGGCCTACACACTGTTTCGTCTTTTTATCATTGGGAAATACACGAAATACTACTAAAAAACTCTGTTTGAAAGCGACAATCCTATGTTTGGACGCGATATTAAAAGGGCAATACCATAATGATTTAAAAGTAGTTTCTTTCAAACGTTTATGGTCTCTAAAAATAGATTATATTATTATCTTCTCAGAAATATATAACAATACTGCTGTTTTTAGTTCCTTGCATTGACTTTGTGAATAACTTGCATGAGTGATATATTAATAATTTATAATTGTGTTTTAAAGTTTCATATACAATTTCTCATTTTAATTTCCCCCAGATATTTTCAGACAGTACTGCACGCAATAGCTAATATAGCTGTTCATGTTAGTCGTATTAAGCAGGGAATTTGTCTTATATAATCGGATGATCACCATGCTTTGTGTATTATCAATATATAAATATTTTCATTTGCTGTTACATTTACCTTGAGCTGCTATGAAGAGGAGCTAATAGGGTAGCATAGTGGGTTCCACAAATATTTTTGGAAGTTATTCTTCCCGACAACCTGTGCAAACAGAGTTATGGAGATTAACGCCCTAGTTTACAGACGAGGAGGCACGAGGCGTATTTGACCGATACCTTAGTGCCGTAATATTCTTTACATACTCGCAATTTGCCTCAAGGCTTTTAATAAATATTTCAGTTAGTGTACCGTTCAAGACTATAAATAGTTCGGTTATTATACCACTGAATACCTTTAATAAATATGTCAGTTAGTGTACCGTTCAAGACTTTATAAATAGTTCGGTTATTATACAACTGAACACCTTTAACGAATATCTTAGCCTAAGAACAGTTCGTAGCCATACCATAGGAATCGCTATGATTGTCTTACGACCGTAAGAAGGTTCCGAGAATAGGCCCCATGTGTTGGAGTTGAGTAGCCTATACATGTACACAGCTCCGACGTTAACATTTAGCTCTGACGTTAACATTTAACATTTAGCTCTGACATTAACAGTTAGCTCTGACGTTAACATTTAGCTCTGATGTGACGTTAACATTAAGTTATGACGTTAACGTTTAACTCTGATGATAACGTTTAGCTCTGGCGTTAACATTTAGTTCTGACGTTAACCTTTGGTGTACCTGTACCGCGAAGTTCTCTCCCTTACCCCACACCACACACACCCACTCGTACCCCCACCTACACAATACCCCCATGCAGTCACATATACTATGGCAAGGTGCCGACAAGGTACTATAACAGACTGGGCATGTACATATATATAGGAAACAGACACATCGCCACGTTAGTGTATTCAGCATAACCTCTTCATGTTGAGATCAATGACGAGGTGTCCTCTCAGGTCATGTTTATCGCTATCAGCATTGACTCAGCCATTGAAATCAATTGACGGTGGCAACACGATCCCCGTGCCCGTCACTAAGAGGACAGGTGGGTCGGATTTATCTAAGTCTGCCGTCCCCAATCGAACCGTGACCCATGAATTCATTAGGACCATTCCTGCACGTGTAATACACGCGAGTGGTCCAATTGAAATGCATTAGGTCAACATGCTCCGGCCGGTCTAAGTAGCCTCCGTTAGAACGCGGACCCTGTTTAACCTTGTTGAGAATAGGTTTGTGAAACCAAGACGTTTAAACGCTAATTTGTGTCAGTTCCCACTGTTTTTATAATCCCCGTTCACGCGTTGGGGATAAAAGTTGATATCGCTAACGTAAGATCGGAGAAAGGATTCTTCATAATTTCGGCTTTTAAGTATCCACTAGAAATTCAAGTTTTATCCGCATTTAGGTTTCATAATATTTTTAGTCTCCTTGTCTAAAGTGCCGTTGGAAGAAATGTCAATTTTCTGGCGACGCTATGGATATTTTTAAATGTCAAGCTTCATGATGCGCGCCTAGAATTCTGATTAGTGCCCCTGATCATGAACAGAACAGAATTTATTCTCGTAAATCATGTAATATTATACAGAGAAATAGTAATAATATTATGTACAAGATAGATAGAGAACATACAGTATACATATGATTTGCTTAGAATTATTTTGCCGTGCATTGGCAATCCGATAAACTTTAGCTTGAAATGTTAAACATTATAAAACAATGTATATGTCTATTGTTTAACATGCAATATTATTGGTGTACTCGAGAGGTTATGTTATGATATAGGCTACCATTTGGCCCAATTACATATTATGTTAGTAGTAGGTTATACATTGGTGCACTGGAAGTATTTAAATACGCTGTGCCGTGCCAATGCAGATACTATGTCATCCTTAGCCTGTGTCAGAGTACCAGCCAGTGATCGCAGGTTTACTGCAACATTCAGTGCTACGGATGTTGCTGGTTTCCTCCTGCCCTAATACAATAAGTGAAAGAATCGTGAAAGCGGCTCTAAATCCCAATTAAAAAAATCCAAAACAACACAATATATGTGTGGTACATTGAAAGGAGACCGCTCACTCCTCAGGTTGAAATTTAAGCAAAATCGTGCTCGGCTGGTGTGTTGATGAGTGACAGAGATCCTGAAAGTATATCTAGGATTCTGTTTTTCCCGACAATAAAACACAGTCTGAAAAACTGGTGGTGCCATCTTAATTATGCAAGCGGCATTATCAGAGTAGAAATCGTAGACGAACAACAACCTATTCGTGGATACATGTATTTAAAGTACAAACTTCCAATATCAACATTCACGGCAAAACTAATTATTTTAATAACACTATACACTTAGATGTGGCCCCAGACTTCCGGTATCTGCAGTATTAGATTTCTCAAATACAAGCCATGGTTATACGACTAGCGATGGTATGAATGCATTGTTCAAAAAGGCTTCCAAATAAGTTAATGAGCAATAGTTTTAAAACGCTTCCAAATTAATTCACGAGCGATGGAATATTATATATACAGACGGTAACATTTGAAGGAACACTGAATTTGCCATAACTTTTTATTATTTAAATTCACTTTAAATAATAATATTTTAAGAATTATTTTAGTAAGGCATATTACTTTTAGCAATTTGTCGATGGCATTCTTAAAAAAAAGAAGATTTTATCAATGCGTCAGTGATGTCAAGAACCGTTTTGGATCTGAGGTGGAATAGTGTAATTAATGGTTAAATTCTTGAACGGTTGACATAATGAAACACTAATAAACGTAATTTCGTAACATTGTATGCACTTTTATTTTTTTTAAAGAACAACTTACTTTTCAACAAAACAAAACATGCTTACTTTTCACTTTATTCAAATGTATACATGTAACTGTTTTAACAGTGGCAAGTAACCCTCAAATGTCAAAGTTCTAAACGGTATACATTAAAACATACTTGATTCCAATAAATAATACACAATAAGCATCTGCCAAGAAATACCGGTGTTCCTTCTAATTTTACCATCAGTATATATTTGCACCGTTAAAATATGCCTCCAAACACAATACATACTGGTGTCTGGTGTGTTATTACAGTGGTATAAGTTTCATCTTATGGCTGTTGTCATAATTCCTTCAACCAAATTAAATATCTTTGTACATTTACGGCACATCACATGTATATTGCTTCAGTACTCCGTTTATTTTATTTGGACGCCCCATTTTTCTTTTTTATCATACTTAAAACATTTTATTTTGGTAGTAAATAATATTTTTATTAAAGTAATTATTTTATAAAGTTCCCGTATTATTAAGTGATATGACATCGGAAGATAATTATATATGACATGTATAAAGTGTACTCAACAGTATACCATAGATGATATAATCATATTGTAAATTAATTCTTCAGCTATCAAGGGCTATATGCATACTTAAAGCTAGTGTATATATTATGTATCGTTATTATTTACATAATTATAATTTAAACATTACTTTCCATAATATTGTAATAACTCTCCTGGCTACATTTCTTTCTTTTAGAATCTTTATTCGTAAATTCGCCTTAGAACTAACAACAATTCTGAACATAATTTTATAAATTTTACTCTTTGTTAAGGATATGTTTGAAGACGGGATGCCACCTGAAAAAGAATATGTTTATAATGTTTTATTTTTTAGTGAAATTTAAGCGGTTCACTTTTTAAGTAGGGCCTATATTACCCAAACTTTTTACCTTCAGTATACTATTTAGTATTATTTACCAAAGGGCAAATACTCATAGGGTATCTTGGACATGTTGAGTCTTTGCCAATTGGTAAATAATACTAAATATTATACTGATAGTAAAAAGTTTGGCAACACCAGTATTATTTGGCAGACGTATAACTTAATGTGTAGTGTTTATTGGAATAAATTATTTTGTAATGTATACCGTTTAGAACTTTGACATTTGAGGGTTACTTGTCACAGTTAAAACAGGTACATATATATTTGAATAAAGTGAAAAGTAAGCATGTTCTGTTTTGTTGAAACGTAGGTTGTTCTTTAAAAAACAAACATAATGCATAACATGTCACGAAAAATGTTAGAAAACGTAGAGTATATTGTTGGAAAACGTTTATTAGTGTTTCATTATGTCACCGTTCAACAATTTAACCATTAATTTCACTATTCCACTGTAACCACTTCAGATCCAAAACAGTTCTTGACATCACTGACGCATTGATTAAATTACTTCTTTTCAAGAATGCCATTGGCAAATTGCAAAAAGTATATGACTTACTAAAATCATCCTCAAAATATTATTATTTAAAGTGAATTTAAATAATAAAAAGTGATGGTATATTCAATGTTGCCAAACGTTTTACTTTCAGTATATATTTAAATGCGTTACCTTTAGGCAGACAGACAGACATTTTATTTACGTCTCTCTAGGTAAAGACTATGCATGAAACGCTCGTTTGTTGAAAGTATATCTTCGAATAATTTGTCGTTACTCGATAGTCCCTCTGAATAAAATAATTTCAGAGAGACAAAAAAAAGACACCAATGGGAAGATAATTAATGTTAATTCATTATATTTTTTAGCTACTTAAGTAACAATAAACAAATATGTAAAAATAATAAGTAATTCCAATCGACCCATGAAACTAATATTTAAGGTAGTTTCGGCAGAATACCAACAG
>JAUTBZ010132004.1:0-14014 GCA_032361785.1 Lepetodrilus galriftensis
TATCTTCATCGCTGAAATCATCAGTTAAATTTAAACAAAATTGTGAGTTTTTGCGATTACACACACACACACACATGCACACACACACACACACACACACATGCACACACACACACACAGACACACATGCCCACACACACACGCATGCACACACACACACACCCTGTTTGGACCAATTTAGCATGATTGGATCCAGCAAAAATATTTAATTGTTACCATGGTTACTAAAAACTGACTGCGAATGTCATGTCAATCTTGTGTTTGTTGAATTCTATCATACATATTGGTAACCGATATTAGTCTCGTCTCACTGGCTTAGTGTTGACTAGAGACACGCGATCAGACTTAACCTGACACGAGATGATATACAATATGGATACACGATCAAAATGTTTGACTAATGCAAAATAGAAAATAAATATTAATTAAAATGTATTCATCATTATAAAAAATACTAAATGACCAAAAAAATGTATTAAAACTTCAAAGTAAATGCTGAATAAAAGCTACATTTCTACACTTGGCGATAATTCAGACAGTAAACATCAGATTAGTCAATTACTGAAGGAACCAACGTGATAATATACAAGCGCAGTGACACACAACACAGTAGCCGATATAATCGGTGGAGTAAGTGGATATAATCACGAACACAGATATAGATCAGCGTGCGTCTGTATTGAGGCTTCTGTCATCACAGGCTCGCAGCTAATAAAGGAAATACTCTGGCTATACGTCCCTCAAACAAAAAGTGACCCAAACATGCAAGACGTATCAAGAACCTGGCCTTGTCTCCACACAACAGTAAGGCCCATTAAGCAAGTTGAGAGGTCAAGCCGGGTCAGCTAAATCTGTATTGTGCGCTGGGTACGGTGAACGAGCACAATCGTGTGGACTGTATCGAGACAAAATTATCTTCTTGTCCGAATTCAAAAACAATTATTTCCAAATGAATGGCTTCAGATGATATACAATGGATAAACCATATAAATATAGACTTAGTCTAATCACGGTGACTTGCAATTTCAAGTCTGTGGTTTTTAAACGGTAAATTGATTGACAAATGAGAACGAGCAATGATAACATCTTGTATGACAATAAGACAGATGTAAGGCAATAGCCTGAAGTAACAGGTGCTCTTCCATACTATCAGATGTTCTCTTTATACCATCAGATGGGCCCATTATATTAGACCCTATTTCTGGGGTAATCTTAATTACAAATAGAAAAAAAATGACACTTTTTTTTCTTTCAGAATAGGACCACAGATAATCTTTTCTTAGATGCTATTTTACTATACTGCCATGTGCAGTGGTGGGCTATTTGTACATGTGTTGTTGTTGAATGTGTATTTCTATTATTACTCTATCTTCCACTACCCAGAAAACCATGCTCATATAATATACAAGTACATGGCAGCGTGAATAACTATAATTGCCTATTCAGCATTCAGTAATGATCTGATAGTTTCTCAGATCTGGTCTAAAAAAAATGTCCACACTATCGCCCATAATGCCGTCACTGAATAAAATCTATTTCTATAGAAAACAACAAAACAGTACAAATGGTACAAGAAATGATTCCGAAAACCACTATATCAATAGCTGATAATTAATCAATAAGTAAGTCCAAAATATCATAAATTTACAATGTGAATTTAAGTGCAAAATTATTACAAATCTATCGCACCAATTAAGTGAAAATAATAACGATCGTTTCACAAGATGAAGAGATAGTTTTGGTACGTTGGAGAAATTATTGACACCCGGCACCACCCTGACTGCACAGTGGTGATTACACAGCTCCGTACACGGAGAGAGAAGTGGCACAGGTTTTCTGTAATAAACACCATGCCTCATGATAAGACGCTATCACATTACACGAGTCAATGGGAGACTGACAAAAGACAGCAGTGCAAGTTTAAATCATGGCGAGTTACAGAGTGCCGCTGGTCCTGACAAGTAACACCACACGGTGGACCCCCAAAATCTGCAATCTAGATGTTGATGTCTTTCACTGAGAAACTACATAAGTGTGCAGTTAAGTGATTCATCGCCAATATCTGGTGATTTATTAGAGATAGTAATGCTGCCTTGATAATGTAACCTACTTGGATTTGCAGGAGTTTCTATCTCGTATCTCAACATACTGATAGAGGCAATACAGATGCTGACAGAAGTGTTTCAATAACTAAGCTGATGTCACTGATAGCAAGCACTTCTTAATGAACAATAATAAAAATGTTAAACTTCATCAATATCACACAACTGTCTACAGATTTCTTAAATGTGACTTATTTTACCAAGCAGCTAGTTCTCTAGTTTTACAGAACTGTTTACATTTTATTTTTGAATTCTTTCACTCATATCACAGCTTGTAACCTGCAACATCTGTAGCATTGAATGTTGCAGTAAACCTGTGAGCACCGGCTGGTACTGATAGACCAAGGATGATAACTGCATTGCAAAGGTACAGACAATGATTGCGTTGGTAAGTTAACGTTCGTTAACATTTATACTTGGCCCCCACAACGGGACAGAATATAAACCCAGGGCCCTTTGCTCCAAAGTCCAATGTTGATTTTCTATCAGCAATGTTTAAAACTGGTTCTTCATAAACTATTTTTAAGAATGGTTCTACAATACGAAGAAAAATCACAGTGATGCTGGTCCCTCGAGACAGAATCATCTTTCATTGCCATGACATCCAGCTGCTTGACTTCAAGACATAGAACAGTTGACTTCCAAGACATAGAACAGTTGACTTCAAGACATAGAACAGTTGACTTCCAAGACATAGAACAGTTGACTCCAAGACATAGAACAGTTGACTCCAAGACATAGAACAGTTGACTTCCAAACAGTTGACTTCCAAGACATAGAACAGTTGACTTCAAGACATAGAACAATTGACTTCACGACATAGAACAGTTGACTTCACGACATAGAACAGTTGACTCCAAGACAATAGTCAGGTTCCTCAATGACTAGACATCTAGTAATTAATACACCCTCAAGTATTTCATATTGATTTTACAAGATGCTGCAATGTCAATATTGCCCGAGTACGATATTGAAAGTAATATACTTACTAATAATGTAGCCCACTGTGCAGTCATCCGGTAGGCGTATCTTGTCCCCAACAGTCATCAAACGACCACCACTGAAATATCAAACATTAATACATCATAAAAACTGATTGATTTATTGATTGAATTAGTGCTTTATATCACAGCAGGCATACTTCAACCGTACATGATTACACAGTTATATCACAACATATAGTAACAACGTCAAGGATACAGAATTGATAAAATTATAAATGTAATCAGACAGACATCCACACAGTGTTAATAGTTGCAAGCAAATTTTATATTTTCTCAAAAATAATAATCATATTACATATTAGCATTATTATTAAATAGAAGAATGCTGTTCATTCAAACTATGCTCAAAAATGAGAAAAGAAAAAAAATATGTAACTAAAATGTATCTGTTTTCTAGACTAGTCCAGGAACGAACATGGTGAGCAAAGTTTTTACTTTCACGTCATAATAATACTGCATATCAAATACTACCAGTATTACATGAGCAACTTGTTAGTGAAGAAACGTACTGTGTAACATGCCTAGGCCAGTCCAGCTAACAAAGAAGCACTATTTTGTCCTGTATGAGGGTTCAGTACAAAGACGTACCTGGCATGAGGCATCATCTTCAACGCGAGTGCCTTACTGATACAGAAGCCAGCACCGCCGGTGGCAAACCAATATGCCAGTTTTTGCTGAAACATACATACACAAACATTGGAGAATGTGATAGGAATGTGATAGAAAAATAACTAAATGTAATGTTATGGCTCCATTCCACAGAACAATGACAGCACTATGAATCATAACTTGCCATATATTCCACAGAACAATGATGGCACTATGAATCATAACTTGCCATATATTCCACAGAACAATAATAGCACTATGAGTCATAACTTGCCATATATTCCACAGAACAATCATAGCACTATGTGAGTCATAACTTGCCATACATTCCACAGAACGATAATAGCACTATGAGTCATAACTTGCTATATATTCCACAGAATGATCATAGCACTACGAGTCATAACTTGCGATACATAGGGAATTATGACTCTTGTAGTGATATGATCTTTCTATAGAACATCACCCAGCTTTTGGAAAGCATTATCATGTCAGAATTGTAACTTTCTAAGTTGGATGTTCCATAATCAAGATAATCTTAAAATGAGAGTTAATATGGTATCGTCAGTCAACAAACCAATTCCTTATCAATGCTGGATTGTAGTAATACTATGTACATGTTTTCCCCGTCAGAAATGATGCTATGACACTCATCAAAATAAACACTAACGATAAACAAATCGAGACATAATGTCAATATTAGGAAATATACATTTCTATTAATAGAAAAGTAGTTAAAATTGACAGTTTTGAAGGATGTGTTAGTATCAGTTTCAAAGTAATCAGTTCATCATATAGACCGAGGTAAATTGACCTTGAAGTAGGAACATCTTTTATCACCTCTCTGTATCAACATTGGTGGGACAAGACACCCGAGTTTATCAACAGACTGCTTATTGACTGAAGAATATAGTAAAGCTTTGAGTCCTGCTATCTTATCTATAGACACAGTCACAGTCAAGCCCAGGGAAAGCCCAGGGGAGGCGAGTACATGGCCAGTTTGTATCTTAGCCTGATAGCAATCCCTCAATGGTGTCTTGCACGGATTCCTAATATTCTTCATCATGAATCATGATACCAAGTTCTCAGGTCATGTTTTTACTTGCGTTTTCCATGCACTAAGGTTAGAACTAAGGTTAACCATTTCCTTATCTCTGAATTTCCAAATATTACCTTCATTTTGAAAATATTGTTTACGTTTGAAACACAGGATATAGGGTTCAGAACGCATTATTATATGAACATAACAAAAATTAGAATTGTTGTCCAAATACAATTTTTTCATCAATGAAAAAAAAAATCAATATGTACATATTATCATATTCCAGTTTGTAAAGTACTGATGACATTTTATATTATGCAAACAACTGACTTCATATGATATAAATAAATGTAGTAAATTATTCAAACAATCCACAAACAAATAATATTAGTATTCAATCTATATCTGCTTTCTGCGAACATGTTTGACAGTGGTGCAATTAGCATCCACAAATAACCCCATCATCAGCAATCACGAGCATTGGATGCAGGACAAACTGTCTTCAGTGCCAAAACAAACATCTACACAAGAATGCAATGTACAAGAACGCCTCATGTCACCTGTCAAAACACACTTTAGACACCTGTCAAACAACTGATGCACAGCCACTGCACTTAGTAAAGAATATCTTGTAATAAGCTCAAAATATGTGGTTAAACCATCTGCAACATCAGTACTATTTTTTTCAGTGATAGAAGTTATTATTAGTCCAAAGTTTACTTAAAATGGTTTGAATAATACAGCGAGTGAATTGTTGATTTACATCGCCACAGGGATATTTCACCAAAAAGTATGTTTTTTCAATTTAAAATATTTGATTTCTTGTTCATCTCCTGTTCATACATATTTCATGATTGAGTCATTGCTAAATTTGCATCCAATTTGTAAACCAAATCTATGTGTACCCATGTCCTATTTATACCACAGTATTCTGTAGTTTACACACATTACATGTAAAAGGTGTGTCTAAGTATATGCATGTTTATGGGTGTGCATGGATGCATGTGTTTGCACCATAATCAGTGATAAGGCTCCTGTTAACCCTATCCATGCTGGAGGCAAGTGAAGATGCCCAAATATCTTTGTCTGTGCCTAATCCAGCAGGGAGAGGGTTAATTTAAAACCCTGTAACCAAACCTTTGATTTACAATTTACAAGTGTGTGTGCGAGTGTGAGTGTGTGTGTGTGTGTGTGTGTCTGTGTGTGTCTGTGCATGCACGTGTATGTCATGTGACAAGACTTACCCCGGGGTGGTCTCGGTCCATGATCTCTAGGGGGTGCTTGAGGCTGGGTTTGCCCAGGTACCAGTCTTCTGTGTGGTTGTACTTCTGGAGCAGTTTCACAAGCTGCGGGACATTCACGTACGTGTCGTCATCCACGTGGCAAAACCATCTGCAAAAATTACAACCAATATGAAGTAAGTTCTTGTCTAAATATACCATCTGCAATCATTACAACCAACATTGAGTAAGTTCCTATCTGAATAAACCATCTGCAAACATTACAATCATGGCAAAAGCATCTGAAATCATTACAACCAACATGGAGTAAGTTCCTGTCTGAATAAACCATCTGCAAACATGACAATCATGGCAATACCATCTGCAATCATTACAATCAACATGGAGTAAGTTCCTATCTGAATAAACCATCTGCAAACATTACAAGCATGGCAATACCATCTGCAATCATTACAAGCAACATGGAGTAAGTTCCTGTCTGAATAGACACAAGGAAGTTTGGGTGTGATGTACCGATGCCAAATCCTGAAATAGATAGTTATGCCCCTGACTGTAAATCAGAGGGTTGTCCCTAAAACAAGTGAACCAGAAATTCAAAATAGGAACATTTCTCCAAGACAGGTTTTTGGAAGGCCAGAGTTGACCAATATCATGATGGTAATCGAAAATTGATCCTAATATTGAGACCACAAAGATTTAAAATGTAAATGAAAAATTAATGTCTCTTGACACTTACAGATTAATTAAATTCAATATAATTGTAGGTCAAATCTTCAATTCAATGGGATTTCGATTAGGCTCATAAAAATGTAATCAAATATTTACAACTGGCGATGGATTGTTTTATTTGAAGTATGCATATTGTATGTATTGCATTGTATTAGTTATTCCCTTCAGTATTACCACAAGGATGAATGCATTAGTTTCATGTAATATTACAATTCAGAAATATTTTTAGAATTTGAATGTGTCATCATGCATTGAAGAGAACACAAAACTATCAGCGATATTCTACACTGGCTTAATCAATATTTATTGTTTACAAAACCTGTTCTCACATACGTTGAACATACCAGCTTGGATGGATGACAACTGCAGGTGACAAACAAGACAGGTGTACAACTGAGAATCAATTACGCTAATATATCAGACTACGACAACCATACATTCTGAACCAATCGATATTGCATTATTTAAATAAAATATAGGTATGAGGAGGTTCTCAGATATGATAATTATTTTACATGTATGTGTATGACCTATGGGTGAAATATTTCCGCCGCTACGTAAAACATTAATCCAATCAATCAAGCATGTGTATCAGGGTGTAGGATCTTAGGTTTGTTTGTTGGAGTTACTTAAAATACAAAAATAAAGGGGTTTAGAATCATTGTTAAGAAAAGTTTCCTACTGGGCAACCTACTTTTTAACATTTAGCACCTTTGGTGCCATTGCAACTTGCCCTGACTTGCTCTGCGGGAAAGTAACTCAAAATGTTAGTCTGGAGCCCTGTTCCTACCATAATATTAAGGATTGTGAAGAAACCTGTACCACCCATAGCACTGCATATTGCAGTAAATCTACTAGCATAGGTTGATACTGATGAACCAAAGATACTTATTTCACCCATAGATGACGACTGATACACATACATGTAAAATAATGATCATACAGACAGTGCATCCTATCATGATCACGCAGGAAAGGCAACTTTGACAAACAATGAGTAATAATACAGTAGATGTTATAATAACAACTGTTGCATGGGCACAACACCATTACAGCGCACACATGACATTTCCACCTAGTATGCCTATGGCCAGCCAGCTTGGTAAATGAGATTACACGACCACATAACAAGCGCAGAACAGAATGACTTCACAGTTTGAGTGGAAGGGCAGGTGACGGGGAGATGCCACTAATGGATTATTTGACTCTGGGGACCCCTAGCTCATCACCACCATCAACAGTCGCCCCGAGAGTGCTGAGGTTTCTCTGACCGAGTCAGTCGGACATTGATCTGGGAAGAAAGTCTCCTGGGATACTGGCAGCTTGTGGCCCACATCTCATCGCTGAATCATTTCCAAACCTCAATCTCAAATCGGGACCACTTTACTATCCATCAGCAGCATGACCTGACTACCAACTCAGTCGATACGCGCCACTCAAATATCCATCTACCATGTTACATGTCTGAAGTGGCAGTGCCCAATCCTGGTGTCAGTATGTCAACCTTTGTACGGTTTCTTGTACTGTGCATGACATGAATTATCCCCAATATCGAATTTGAGATAGAACAAATGCATACATGTTTTGCTGCTATTTTGTAAATTTAAATGTTCTATTGTTCTATAGATAGAGTAAACAGTTAATGTACCTAAAACTATTTATACTTATTAGGATCAAAATAGTCATACTTCAAGAATAGACTTGAAGGATCGATTATAAGTGCAATAATACTTTGAAAAATCTCAGTTACAATACACAGATATAGACAGTAGACACACAGTTACAATACACAGATATAGACAGTAGACAGTACACATTGACTTCAGGTTCCATTCATGGCACTGCAATAAGACTGATCACACATTTCATTCCAAACAAATAATTCACAGGGATCAAAAGCTTTTAGTAAAATAGAAAACCCAAATCAGAGATATGCAATTGTGCATGTATCAATCCTGTACAGATACTAAACATTGGGACTGTAGACTAGACCCACTCCATGAAGCTCATAACAAATTAACCCTCTCTCTGCTGGATTAGGCACACGCACTGCTAAATATTTAGATCATCTCCAGTTGCCTCCATCATGGAAAGGGTTAAACATATTCTACATAATATATAGATGAGACAAAATCCAGATCCTAGAAACAAGTAGCTAATTAATTTAGAATACCACAAATCTGGCCTCCATCACTATGTGAACAAGAGCTGTTTCAAGTGTTTGTACCATTGCTATACATACGTAATACTTAATACAATTATAGGCCCAGACAAGACCGGATACACTGGGTCCAGGATGGGTCACTCTCCCAACCCCAGGGAGATCTGGAGAGATACAGCAGCCCCCTAATTAGATCTGGATACGAGGGAGGGCCAAGGGTTATGTGTGTGTGTCACTGCAAATCCCATCTGACTAACCACTAGTTCCGTCACCTCTCCGTTATATCTCGCCATTCCTACAGCGTGTACACAGCTGCCCAGTCATAGTCTCGGCAAACACTGGACACCTTAAGTCACTCGCTACATTTCTGGGACTTTACAATGGCTACAAAGCTCTACCAAGACAACTGACCGAGTTTGTACCTTCAACAAATATCTGCTGTAGTAGAACCCAACAATCAGGGTCCTTCCTTTTACTACTAGTCTACATGACATCCACAATAGTACAAAGTATAGTCAATCTTTAGTGTCATCTAATGCTTCCTAGAATAAAACACTAGCTCTATGCATGGGGAAATTCATGCATTGCATACTACCTGCATGGAGAAACTTCACATTACATACCATGAGAATAGATATATATAATATACAGAGGAAACTCATTGCATACTAGCTATAGCCTACACATGGGAAACTCCATACACACAGGAATAAAAAATACACAGGAAACTCTTTGCATACTAGATGGTCACGAGAACCTCTTTGTATGCTAATGTTGTGTTTGAAACATCCAATATTTGCTACACCCTACTTGCTTATCTACCAGTATTCATATTAATTTATTGTTTATTTTAATTAATTATTATTTTAAAATTGGAGGTTAGCGATGCTTTCAAGATTCGGCTGGTACTGATGGAGCAAGGATGATAACTGGATTGCCGCGGTAGACAGTGCATCCTATTGGAAAGGGTTAATAAAAACCTCACTGAATACTGTATGTGCATAGGAAATTCCATCGGGGTTGGAACTTAACATTAAAACTGTTAAAAACATACTCGCCCGAATAATTATATAAATAACAAAACATGAAATTTCTACTCGGCCGTAGGATACCTTTAACATTACGAGAAATGGATCGGGCCGCCGGGCGAGTGGGAACTTCTAACCCTGTTCCTTGTATACTAGTTAACGTTGTGTATGATAACATCATTGTATACCATGTATAGCTCTTGGCACACGTGTATATTAACTCTGTACATGTTGCCACATATTCCTACACACGCCTATTGACCATGTTTCCATTGCACCAGACAGACAATCCGAACATGTCAAACAGACTTGAGCAAACAAAAATATACGTTCAAATAGGAATGGGGATTTACACTAAAGCATCTGAGAGGGTTTACACTAAGGCATCTCATCCTCTGAGAAAACTGATGAAACATTAAAGAGACAGGAAATGCCTACATTTCCTCTTACTCTTACCTGAGCCACATTGTACTCACTGAAATATTCATTAAGACAATCTCATCTGACATCAATCAACTCCCATCACTCAAAATAACAGCAACATCCATTTTTAATTGTTTCTAATTCTTTTATCCAATGCTGATTTCCCTACGACATGACAGTAGTGTCATTTATGGATATATATATTTTTTTTTAAACAAACCAAAAAACCTGATGCACAATTCATACATAACTTGATAAATTGTGCCAATAAAATGACAAGTGATGTATTTCCTCTTTCATATGCTTGTCAGTAAGATAAGGTCATACGCAAGAAGTTCTGATTAATTAATTTCAAATCAATTCCTGGACTTGTGCACAACCGACCACGAGTGTTAACTGACCACGAGTGTTAACTAAGTGCCCGGAAAAACGGGAGCTTGGTTTGTATACTCCCTAGGGAGTTGAAAGGGAAAGTCTGTGCACTGATCCACTGACCTGAATTTGCTGCAGTGGCAGATACAAGATAATAACAACACCAACGACCACAACAACAACAACAACAATAATAATTTAATAATAATGCCCATTTGTAATGCATCAAAATCCGTTCACTCTATGATTACTCATAGTCATAGTGATACAAAATAATGTTATTAATAATACTGTAATGTGCACAGATAGGTTTTCAGGATCTAGTTGAAAGCAATTAACAATGTTGTGAGACATGTTCATATATCCATTAAAGTTGGCTGTTTGTGGATCCCGGAAGTTTTTCTAATAAATATTGCTAAAAAGAATAACAACAAAAATAATGATGAAGATGGGTTAATTTGAAGAAGTAGCTGATTCCACAGATATGCAGCGGGATTAAAAAGATTATATTTTTCTGAAAGACTTCAGCCTTGCTACTGCGGTAACCAAGTAACCAGAATAAATCGCAGCTTGTCAGAGCGCAGACTCCTTCCTAATCCTAGCTGAAGAATACTTGTGTGTGTCGGCTGGGATAAACATGCTGGTGTATTTACTCAAAGAGTTAAACCACTGGCTGTAGCTGTACTATCGATAGATCAATACTTATCAATAGATATACTGGCACCTGAAGTTGAGTCACACTTTTGCTTCACAATCACCACTGTCTCATAGCATACTCATCATCATATAATGTCTCATAACATACTCGTATAACATATCAAAAGACAACTCATCCATGCTATGTGGCTGCATCAATACTACCGGGTATTGAAGCACATGTAGGAAAATCAATCTTAATTAATTTATTTCATTTGCTAAGTGTCACAGTGGTATTGATGAGTAACTTCAAAAGAAGTAGTGATGTGGTAAATGTCTTGGTAAAAAAAATATAATTTTAATATTGCAGCAGATAAATAAAATGGTATTGAATATATTGATTTCTAGAATCTTGGCCAAGCAACTTCAGCCAACAGGAAAAACATAACATACTTGATGGATCTCTTGATCTTACTTTCACCATGTACGCTACATTAAAAATCAATATACATCAAAAATAAATATATCTGGCTTGGTACATCAGACTTGAGAATACTAGATCCAATTATTTAATTATCATGTCATAGTTATAGTAAATATACGGCCACTGAACATGAAGAATACTCATTAAATATGCATACTTGATAAACATGTTCTATTTTCCTCCCAAGGATTTTGTTTCTGTGTCTGATGTAATTGATCTAGAGAGGTTTTTGTAGTGGTTGAATTCGATCATAACTATAACCTACTCTAAAAGCTAAATTATCAACTAGCAAATGGGGGACAAAGAAAATGCTGTGTAAAGTTGCCAGCCTTGCTGAAATGTTACTCGGTCGTGGTTGGGGTTGAATTTCAAACTTTTCTCAAGTACCTCCAGCCAATAAAAACACCACCATTTAAATCTCCACTATACAACAAGGATCACGAATGTTTACAATCTGTATATATACTAGAAATACATATTGTACAGGAAGGTAGCGAATCTGTATTATTCTGAGAGGAACAGTAATGAGTCCAAATGATAACACTCAGTATTTTTCAGATTTATTCAACACAGATGTTTAACCTGTAAAAAAACCTCCAGGATATCACATGACAGTCATGTGACTATGGCCACCACAAAGGAACTGTGCCTGACCACATTATGTGGACCCTGCTAGGGTTTCACAGCAATCTCATAGTACATACAACACACGACTGCATTTAAAACACATTTGTGAGCTTGGATTACTGAGATTGCTACAATAGCTGCAGCTGATAATGTGATATATTGGCGGTTTTAACATTTATTGAGCAAAGTTGTATTTATCACAGGTCATGTGAATACAATTTTTAGAAACTTTCAACTCCACTGCCCCCCCAAAAATAAAACACTAAAAAAATCCTTATATTCCATTTATAAAAATGTGAAATCTGAAATATATCTTGCAAACATGCTTGATATAAATATTAGTTATCAAACCTGAAAGATATATGTGAAAATATCTCCTTCAGAGTGGTAATAAAAACATAGAAAAAAATAACAATCCTTAACCCTCTCCCTGCTGAAGGCAAGTTTACTTGCCCGACCACATACAGAAATAGAATACTTTGATTTTATTCAGTAGGGCGAAGGTTAATGTTGCCCAGATACTTATTAATGCTTGTACAGACTGGAAATTATTACTATGCTGGCGTTGTTTGAACCATTATTTTGGTAATAAAACAGATACAATCCCATCTGTTATATGCTCTGATATATTGTCATTTGTAAAACGCTACTTCAACAAGATACATTTTTAGTTTTTGTGTGATACCCATGTCAAGTCAATTTACTTAACGAACACATAATTATATATGTGTTTAATATGTCGAATACGGTAATAATTATAATTATGTTTTAGTTTTAATATACTAGTTTTAGCAGATACTATGACATTTCTTTGGTTTAATAATAAAAATAAAAAATAAAATACTTCACATGTATGTTAAAACTGTTATTCAAATGTTTATGAATTTAAAATTCTGGTTCACATAATAACATTGTATGATGCTTACAGCTCAAAAGACTCACCTTTTATTTGATTCCATAAAGGTATCATATTCCAGAGCCATTTTACAGCAAAGAGCTTGTCTGCAAAACAATAAAACCCCAACATTTAAAACGTGATGTTAGTGAATACAAATCACAAGCACAGGTATTTGACATACAGACTCATCATGTTAATGCCATAATTCAAATGTCAACAAATGACAGTAAACATGGTAAAATCAGACCTCAAAGGTACACTTTTTTCCAAGGAGCCATTTGGCCCCTGCATAGACAAAATCACTTATAATTTGTGAAATATTGCTTTGGAAATACTGTAAGTATAATGTAAATTGAAAAAAAATAACAGATTGTCTTTATAACCATTGGGCAACCGATTTGAACATATAGGTGGCAACCCTATTAATAGAGAGGTTTCGCAACACTACGGTTACCATTACGGATACGTCATCAGTTTGTGCGTAGTCTGTGACGTCAGAGGTTCGTCTGACGTTTAGCTACTCGTGTTTTACTGATATCAAGCGTGATACACGTAAGTTATTTACCGTTAACGTATTAACATATTTTAGGATATTCCTAAACGTTTTTCCACATTTGTTTGCATTTACATTGTAGTATATGCACTGTAGCTAATACTC
>JAUTBZ010132015.1:0-30376 GCA_032361785.1 Lepetodrilus galriftensis
CGTGGCTGTGATGTTTAGTGTTTCGATACTATTTATCTTTGTACCTGAGTATTTGGTAGGATTTTTTACAACTGATATCGAGATTGTGAGAGAGGCTAGTTACTACCTTATCATCGTTGGAGTTACTCAGATTCCTTTGGCGATAGGATTTATCCTAAGTGGAGCTTTAAAGGGGGCTGGAGATACGAAAAGAGTCTTTAGGATAAACATACTAACAACATGGATATTTAGACTTATCCCTGGGATAATATCCGTTTATGGGTTTGGCTCCATCATAGGAGTCTACTTTGGCTTGATAGCCGATCCACTTGCAAAAGCTGGTATATACTGGGTTGTTTTTAAAAAAGGAAGATGGCGAAGGTTGAAGGTTTAACCTTCGCTATTTACCTAAATATTTATGCTGGATTTCATCCCATTGATGCGTATGAATAATTTCTAACATGACCCTGTTTATAGATTCTCTAAGTGGGCTGTTTTCAGGTAGTACGATAGCATAGTTTTGTCCTTCAAATCGTGCATCTGTAACGATGATATCATCGGAAAACTTCTCTTTGATAAGGTATTGTAACAATGGTGTATCGTAAACCATGGCATCTACTTTTGCATTTTTTATCGCAGTTAATCCAGCAGTTACATCTTTATAATATTTTGGATAAATCCTTCTCTCTTTGAGATAGTTATCACTGATAGAGTGTTCTATACTAGCAATCTTCCCACGAGCTAAATCTTCAGGAGATGATATAAGATAGTCCAACTTAGCAACTGTCAATGAAGATGAAACACCAGCGATGATGGAAGAGACCAACAACAGTGATGTAAACATCCATAACAAAGCGATAAGCCTACCTCCAAGTGTTTTAGGAGTCTTATCTCCATAACCTACAGTAGTCATCGTCACAGCTGCCCACCATATGCCACCTGATATACCTTTTATAAAGTTCTCATGAAAATTATCTGGATTTTTTTTCCTCTCTATAATCCAAATAACAGTACCCATAAAAAGTAAAACCAAACCTAAAGTAAAAATAAGAAAAAACATTTTATAGGAGAAAAAACCTTTAAGTATCGTAAAGATATCGTTACTGTTTTTCTTAGGTATGGCGATACTAAGTCCCGTACTATAGTAACTATGTGTAAAATCTAACTTTTTTTCTCTCTGGGCTGTGATAGTGATAGCAGCGATACTAACATCTAGATTATTGTTACTTACTTTTTCAAGTAGTTGGTTGAGACTTGCTTGTTCTTCTAGCTTATATCGTATATCTAACCGTTTGGCTATCAAATCCCAAAGTTCGATACTAATACCTTCCCAGTTACCCTCTTTATCTTTCATAGAAAATGGAGCAGCTACTTTTGTGCCAACTACCAATAACTCAGAAGAAGGATAAAGTATAGTTAGAGACAATATAGAGACAAATAATAACCTAGCTAAAGTTTTCATATCCGATTATAACAAGTTCAAAATGATTTATCAGCACCTTTTACTTTTAAGTATTTGCTACTCAACTAATCTTAAAATAAGATAACCATCATTCCCATATCCAATAGTCAAAGTAACTTTTTTATTTTCTACAACTTTTGTGTTACCAGAGTCTTTAAAATAATCTTCTACTTTACTAGGAGATATTCCCTCAAAAGTCAAAGTGATATTTTCATCCTTATCGCTATGGTTTGAGATGATAACATAGCCATCACCTTTATACTCTCTTGTGCCTAGATTTATATATTCGCTACCAATAAGATGAACTTTCCATTTTGTCCAATGTGCAGTTTGGATGATTGGAGCTAATTTATCTACTTTTTTAAACACTTCTTTTATAGATGATGCCCAAGCATATTGTTCAAATGGTTTTGGATTGTTTATATCAACTCCATCTCCGTCAGCATCACGCCAAACTGAGACAATCTTACCACCTTGGATAATACCAAACCACAAAGAGGGTATAAACTTATCATCCAGATAAACTTGTAACTGTATAACATTTGCTGGAGCTTCCAAATCTTGCATGACATCCATGACACCAAGAGTTCGTTTTGGAGCACCCTCTTTTGGTGTTCCAGTCCCACCAAATCCAACATAAGCACCTGTTATATCCATCATCTTTTTGCTATACGCTCTTGATATGCCATAATTTCCATTGAGATAAAAGATAGGTCTAGCTCTACGATTTTTAGTATCCATATCATTTGTATCTAAAAAATCAGCCCATTTAACTTTAAAATCATACTCTTGTGTTTTTTGATTTTCATTATCCAGATAGTGAAATAGTCGTGCATAAGGTTTATCCATACTTTTGATATAAGAGTTAATCTCTTTAAACCTATCGACAGAGCCACCAAAAACTGAACTATACTCAGCTTCTGTACCATTTGGTTGAGTATTACTACTCGTACCCAAGCCTACAAAATAGTCCAACCCAGCATCAAAAGCCTCTATAACTTGTCCTTTGTCATACATACCTATCACACCATTGAAGCCATGTGACTTGTAAGAAATCAATCGTGTGCTAAACCTTTCAACAGGAAAAGGTGACCCACGACTGATAAGTTTTGGTATGATTGGCAACCATTTTTTATCTTTATAAACACTCATGTTCCCTAGTTTATCAACCTTGATATAATCACTTTCAAAACCTTTTTTATCCTTAATCTCTTCCCTAGGTATAATCTCCTCTTCTATCTCAACCACTTTAAAATCATCAAAAAATACTTTTGAAGTTCTGTCTAAATTTGTACCATTTTCATCTACCTCTTTAGGTCTATAGATATCCACTCCATACTTTGTTTCAACATACTCTATATCTGTACTAAAAGAGTTAGGAGATGTAAAAACTCTCCAACTAACATTTCCATCTTGCAAAGGTATAAAAGGAACTAAAATCTCCTCCCATGTATCTTGTTTTGAAGCATTCCAAGGCACTTCATTTGTACCTGCTACACTTCTTGGGGTTATACCAAAGACGATATTTTGCCCTTTTGGAACATGCGTCATCTTGATATATCCACTTAGAAGATATTTTTTTGATTTTTGAACTTCAAATGAAGGTGAAGTAAGTGCATTTTTCCAAAAGTGAGTTACAAGTTGGGCACATCCACTTCCATCATCGGTATGTGAATCATCACTTATATATGTATGTTTATTAGCATTTTTATACCCTGATAAGGTGTTAAATTTGGGATTTGTATTTTCTAATAAGTTTGGTAAATTTTTATCGATTGTTCTTTTAATAGAAGTATTTGTATCTTTTTTGACAATGTTAATATTACTATCACTTGTACCACAACCAACTAAAAATAGTAAACTACACATATATAGCTTTATCATAATAAATCCTTTACTAATTAGGATAAACAAATTCTATCACTTGATTATACCACCTTTTTCTTTTGTGATATTTTAAATTGTTGTGGGGTTTTTGGTAAGTCCAAAATTTAAATCTGAAGTGCAATTTTTGAGTTGAAAAATCATAACACATTTTTCTTAAGCCGCTTCTTTTCTTTCATAAAAAACTTCATTTGGAGTTCTCCAATTTAAAGATTTTCTTGGTCTGTTGTTTAACTTATCTTCTATCTCTTTAATATACTCAGCAGTAATATTTTCAAAGCTGGTTCCCTTAGGTATATACTGTCTGATTAATCCATTGGTATATTCATTTAATCCTCTTTCCCATGACGAATAAGGATGACAAAAATAGTAATCACAATCTAAAAAACTTGATATACTCTTATGGTTTGAGAATTCAAATCCATTATCAGAAGTAAGAGTTTCAATTTTATCTTTAAATGGTAGCAATATTCGTTTGATTTCTTCTTCAACTTTAGCTGCTTTTTTGGTAGTTGGATTTGATATTTTTACCAACTTTGAACCTCTATCTACAGCAGTTGAAATAGCACCTTTTCTATTTTTTCCTATAATTGTATCAATCTCAAAGTCACCTATTCTTGTCATCTCATCAACAATATCAGGTCTTTGTGATATAGATACCCTATCTTCTATTTGTCCCTTGTATTTAGCACCATACTTAGCTCTTCTGTGTCCTGTATGATAAAATCTAAGATGTGTATATAAATCTCCTCCATTTATTTTATCTTGTTGTATAAACTGATAAATTCTTACAAATGAAATATTGATATTGTCTTTGATCTCTAACATAGCAGATACCTGTTCTGGTGACCAATCTTTTCTTATACTTTCTGTAATCCTATTTTCTAAATCTTTATTCATCTTTTTGTTTGATTCTTTAGATGCATATCTTCTTCTTAATTTTGATACTTTGTCTGCTGATGATGCACTATATCTTTTTTGTATAGTGCTACAATTCCTTTTTATCTCTCTTGAAATTGTCGAAGGATGTTTATTAATCTCTCTGGCTATCTCACTGTTTTTATACCCTGCTTTTTTATAAGCCTGTATATGATACCTTTCTTCCATGGTTAAATGTTGATACATTCGCTTCCTTTCTGTGGTTAGATAAAGAAGTAAATATTAACATTTAACCTCTTTAAACCCTCAGTTACAATCTTCTCTTTAAAATTGCACTTCAGATTTAAATTTTGGTACATTATGTATATTGACTGTTAAGCTAACTCTAAAACAACAAACTCTCCAACTCCCCTACACTCCCTACAGCCTCATCATGTTCACTAAATCCCCAATCAACTAAGATACAATCAACACCAGCATTTTGGGCAGCTAAGATATCTCTCTCTCCATCACCGATAACTACAAACTCTTTTTTATCAACTCCATAGTGATTTACGATAACATCTATCATCTCTTGGTGTGGTTTTGGGTTGTGCACCATGTCTGCACACATAACGATATCAAAATAGTCTGTTATATGATTTGCATTAAGGGTCTGTTTGGCTGATAGTTTGTAAGCATTTGTGGCAACTGAAAGTTTATGCGTTCGTGTGAGTTTTTCTAACAACTCTTTTATACCATCATAAAGTGCTGTGTCACTGTTGTGATGTTTAGTGTAGTACTCTTGAAACCATCTCTCATGGTCACTGTTAAAGTGTGGGACTTCGTAAAAAAAGCTTGGTGGATGGATATTTGGATTGTTTATACAAGCTACTATTTGAGCATTTGGCATGGGAGGTAAGCTTAGGTTCTCTCTTACATGATTTATCGCATTTGCAAGGACGATGGAGCTATCTACTAGCGTGCCATCCATGTCAAAAATTATGTGTGTTTTATTTCGCAATTTAGAACTTCCTTGGTTAGTAGTTTTGCCATCTCTCTACTTTGATTTACGATATGGTTTATCTTGTACTCTTTTATGATCTCTTCATGGCTATTGTTAAGTACTTTTACTACCGTATTTATCTCACAACCAATAGTCCGAATAGCTTGACAGATAAGACGAATTTTTACTACATTGTCGATAGCAACAATAACTGCAAATGCATCTTTTATATCAACAGATTCCAGGGTTTGTATCTGGGCTGCATTTGCTAGTATGATAGGCTCACCCTCTTCTCTTCCTTTGGTAACAAGTTCTATATCGTGTTCAAGGATGAGATAAGTTAGTCCTATGTATTTAAAGTGTTTTGCCATCTTTTGTCCAAGTGCCCCATATCCACAGATGATGATATGGTTTTTATACCCTGATGAGCTTATAGCTTCATACTCGATATCTGGCTCAGGAAACAGTTTATCAGCGATAGTTTTAAGGTTTTTTAAGACAAAAGGTGTAACGACCATGGACAACACAACAGTGATAATCATGATTTGGTTTTGGGTTTCTGTTATAAGTTTATTGTTATAAGCAAGTGCAAAGATGGCTAGAGAAAACTCACCAACTTGAAAAAGAGCTAGTGAAGTTTTTAACGAAGTTCTCTTTTGGTTTTTAAAACGAAGAACTCCAAAGATAACCAAAGCTTTAAGTAACATGATAGATACTAAAAGTCCAGCTATTATATGCCCATAATCCAAAATCGTCATCAAGTTTATTTGCATACCAATCGTTACAAAAAAGACACCCAAAAGTATATCTCTAAAAGGTATCAAATCAGCCTCTATACGATACTTATACTTTGTCTCTGCGATAGTCATACCTGCTATAAAAGCACCAAGAGAATAAGAAAAACCAAATATCTCAGCGATAAACGATGCACTCATAACCACAAACAAAACCGATACTAAAAATATTTCCTCAGAGTTGGTAGTCATAATCCAGTTAAAAAACCTATCAAGAACTATCTTTCCACCTACAAAAAGGATAAAAAAGACGATAACCGCACTCCCTAGTGTCTTTAAAAGTAGTAAAGAGATAGAGTCCGTATGTGAAGTGAAGATAGATATCATCAAAAGTATAGGGATAACAGCCAAGTCTTGAAAGAGCAATATTCCTAATGTAAAACGCCCATAACTGCTATGCGTATCGTTCCTCTCTTGAAGCATCTTCAAAACGATTGCCGTAGAGGAAAGAGATAGTGCAGAACCTAGGATGATAGCCGTTTTTATCTCTATATGAAGTAAAAATATTGCAATAGCGGTAAAAACCAACCCACTAACGATAACTTGAAGTGAACCGTATAAAAAAACCTCTTTTTTCATACTTTTGAGATGGTTTATAGAAAACTCCAACCCGATAGTAAACATCAAAAAGACGATACCAAACTCAGCTATGTGTGAAAGTGTCTCTTTTTCTATATTCATAAGGTTAAAAGTATAGTTTACAACAAGCCCTGAAAGTATGTATCCTATGATAGTTGGTATATCATACTTTTTTAAAATAACATTAAAAATGGTTGCGATTAAAATAGTTACAATCGATACAAGTAAAACATCTTCCATTTTTTAGCCTTAAAGTTTAAGATACTATATTAGCATAATATTTTAAAGAAAAAGATGTACAATAAGTAAAAAAGTAAATGGAAATATCATGAAGAAAATAATTTGGGTACTTTTTATGCCCCTAGTCCTACTCTCATCAACACCTAAAAAACTACAACTTATCTATATTGAGATGAACTACTGTGGATGGTGCCAAAAGATGGACAAAGAAGTTTTTGAAAATAGAAAAAATTTATCAGAATTAGAAAAGTATTATGTTGTCAAGCGTATGAAAAAAGGATCATCATCTATCCCCTCTTTTTTACACACAGACCTTTACCCCACAACTTTTATACTAAATAGCGAAGGAACAAAGCTCATTGAAGATATAGAGGGCTATATGAAACCCTCAAAATATCTCCCATATCTCAAAACCCTCTACGAGATAGAGAATGATGATGAGATAGAGTAGAAAATTATTTAGACGATAGTTTGATATTGTCTAAAAACCCTCCTGTTGCATAAAACTTATAAATATGGATGATTTTATTATCAGGCTCTAACTTATGTAGCTCTGCTTCCATATCTACTCTAAAGTGTCTCCATCCTGATGTACTTTGGTCAAACCAACCTCTCACATGTTCAACAGGTGATGGATACTGCAACCAAACATGACCATTTCCATAATCCGCGATATGTGCATCTGCATTGATATGATTAAAGTAAGAATCCCAAATCATAACTCTATCACCTTTTTTAGTCTTAGCATAAACACCAACTTGATAATGAGGCATATACCCTTTTTTATTATCTTTATATAGTTTATACTCTGGCAAACCTCCCATATCCATCTCTAAAACACTCTGTATTGAAAAATCAACAGGCAAGTGATACTCTGCACCATTGTCCCAGTTTCCATTTGTATGTTTCCAATTTGGTGTAAGTACCAATGAACCTAGACTATTGTTTGCTCCAGAAACTGCTCTTTTTGCTGGAAAATCTCCGATAATTTTTACCCATTTGTTTGAGATATTGTTTTCCGCATCTTCAAGTATTAGATCTGGCAAATCAACTTTTGTAACAGTAAATGTATCTATCGCCTTAGCGACAAACTCATTGTTAAAAAATGCTCTAACTTCATAACTTCCCGAAGGCAAGCCATGGAAAAGAATCGAACCTTTATGTATAGCTTCCGTCCACTCCCAATCATAAGCCGTCTCAAACTTACTCTCGGCACCAACTGGAAAAATACCTATCCAATCTTTTTGGTTTCCTAGCATATCTACTACAGAAACATTTATATCTTCACCATTTATATAACTTACTTTATCAGTACTAACTGTTGTATGTAACTGTTTTTCAATAACATTAAAAGAAGCAAATGCTAACCTAGTCATACTGTTGTTTAAAAATACACGAACTTCGTATTCACCTTTACTAACACTATCAAGTTTATGCGTACCATCAGTTACATTTCCATCAAACTTCCATGCGATACACTTATCCCAAATATCAGGATCACCTTTTTTAAAGATACCAACCCAATCACCTTCATTTCCTGGCATATTTGCTAAAGTGATATTGATATCTTCACCCTCTTCAAAAGTTGCTTTTGATGTTGTTACTGTTGTTGTATACGCTAACTCTTCTACTGCAAATTCTGTTTTGGCTAAAAGTGTATAACTATTGTTTAAAAATACTCTCGCTTCATAAGTTCCAACAGCTACACCACCTAAAGTATGATTTCCATCAGTTACATTTCCATCAAACTTCCAAGTAAGAACATTGTCCCAAACGTTAGGTTTATCTTTTTGGAAAATCCCAACCCAATCACCTTCGTTTCCTGGCATATTTGCTAAAGAAATTATAATTTTTTCACTCTCTTCATAACTTATTTTACTTGTATTTATTTCAACATTAACAGCAGGAGGGTTAACCACAAATTCTTTTTTAGCTAACACAGTATAGCTGTTATCTAAAAAGACTCTAGCTTCATACTCACCTACAGCAACTCCATCTAAAGTATGATTACCATCAGTTACATTTCCATCAAACTTCCATGTCAAGACATTTTCCCAAGCACTAGGTTTATCTTTTTGGAAAATTCCAACCCAATCACCCTCATTTCCTGGCATACCAGTTAGTGTTATAGTGATACTCTCAGCTGGAAGGTATTGTGCTTTATTTAACTCAATTGTTGTAGCACCAAACAAAGATAGTGCCATGGTAACTAATATCAGTAAAATCTTTTTCATTATGACTCTCCTTGTGCATATAAATCAAAATTTGTAAACTCATTCATCGTTAACTTTTTACTCTCAACAACTTCACCAAGTTTGTAGTAAGTAACAACTGCATATAGTCTATTTTTAACCTCTACCACTATCTTTTGATTTTTATAAACAATTTTCATCATTTCAACATATTTGTTAAACGGAGTTACGGTAAAGATACGCAAAGCATTTGGATTAACCTTTTCACCTTTTGCACCTGGATATGTTCTAAAATTTCTAATAGTTTTATCTGCTAAATCCTCTTGTTTTTTTAACTTTGTAGTCTCTTTACTAAAATGGTATCTCGCTAGTGAAAGATAATTATCTTTAGTCAATAGACTTTTTTCTACTTTCTCTTGTTGAATATCATCGATTGTCTCTTTTGCATCACTTCCACCACAAGCTTGAAAAAGTAGCACAAAAATTGTACTCATAACTAAGAAAAAAATACTTTTTTTCATAACTTTTATCCTTTGTAAAAATATTTAGACATTTGTCTTATGGCTAATATCGACCATTTTTAAAAATGAATGAAACTTTAAAGTAAATAGAGATAAAATTTTTAAATTAAAAAAAGAGGCAAATACAATGGAAATACAAACCATCAAAAAGATGCAGAAAAAAGCTATAAAATCAAGTGGTCTTGATTTTATAAAAATTGGTATAGCTATTGCTTTTATGGCTGCTGTTCTTATCTACAGTTTTGCAGCAAACGGAAACATCCCCAATAACACATTTTTAGCTATAGCTGCTCTTTTTGGAGCTTACATGGCTATGAACATCGGAGCAAACGATGTTGCTAACAATGTAGGACCAGCCGTAGGAAGTAAAGCACTTACCATGGGTGGAGCTATAGCCATAGCATCGATATTTGAAGCAGGTGGGGCATTTATCGCTGGTGGTGATGTTGTAAAAACTATCAAAAAAGGTATCATAGACATATCTGCTTTTGGTGGAAATACTGAACAATTTATCTGGGCTATGATGGCGGCACTTCTAGCTGCTGCTTTATGGCTAAACTTTGCAACCATGATGAAAGCTCCAGTTTCAACTACTCACTCCATCGTTGGAGGTGTCATGGGAGCAGGAATTGCTGCAGCTGGATTTTCCATAGTATCATGGGCTACCATGGGGAAAATTGCAGCATCTTGGGTTATATCACCACTTCTTGGTGGAATCATCGCAGCGAGCTTTTTATATGCCATAAAACGCACTATAGTCTTTAAAGAAGATAAGATTTCATCAGCTCAAAAGTGGGTTCCTCTTTATGTAGCAATTATGTCATGGGCATTTATCACATACCTTACGCTTAAAGGTCTTAAAAAGATATGGCCAAGTATCGTATCATTTGTAAACGACACACTCTTTTTTACACTTCCAGTAACTAAAAAACCAACACTGATAACAGCACTTGTGTTTGGTCTTATCATCGCAACTATTGTCTTTTTCTTAGTCAAAAGATCAGTTTCTAAAAAGAAAAGTAAACTAGAAAACAACAGAGAGAGCGTCAACAAACTTTTCACAGTACCTCTTATCTTCGCAGCCGCCCTTTTAAGTTTTGCTCACGGAGCAAATGACGTTGCAAATGCTATAGGACCACTAGCAGCTATAAGTGACGCTGTAACAACTGGAGGCATATCAAGTAAAGCTGGCATACCATTTTGGGTTATGGGTGTAGGTGCTATCGGTATCGCTGTGGGATTGGCTCTTTATGGTCCAAAACTTATCAAAACTGTGGGAAGTGAGATAACTGAACTTGACCAAATACGTGCCTTTTCAGTTGCCATGGCAGCTGCAATCACTGTTATCATAGCAAGTCAGTTAGGACTGCCTGTAAGTTCAACTCATATCGCTGTTGGTGGAGTTTTTGGTGTTGGATTTTTACGTGAATGGTTAGAAGTTAGTGATGAGAAAAAAGTTATAAAAACAGAAACAGAAATCATGGAAGATGAGAGAAAAACACTCAAAGCTTATAACACAGAACTTGCGACTATTGAGAAAAAAGATAAAAAAGCAAAAGAGGATTATAAACGGATAGTTGCTCTTTATAAACTTATAGACGATGAAGAAGATCGTATCAAGACTGCTAAAAAAGCTATCAAAAGTGCTAAAAAGATAAAGTACGTAAAAAGAGATGCTGTACGAAAGATTATAGCCGCTTGGCTTATAACAGTTCCAGCAGCTGCACTTCTTTCAGCTATGATATTTTTTATGATAAAAGGTATGCTTATTAGCTAAATTGCTAAATATCCCAAGATGAACTTAAACATCTTGGGATATAATCTCTTATGAATCAAACATGGCAAGAAAAATTACACCAACTTTTAAACTGTGACTTAAAGTCCCTCTACCCAGTAGCACGAGAGATAAAAAGAAAACTCTACTTTTATGTGGGTCCTACAAATAGTGGAAAAACCTACGCTGCTTTACAAGAGTTAAAAAACGCTGATTGTGGTATCTATCTAGCACCACTTAGACTACTTGCACTTGAGAACTACGAATACCTCATAAACGAAGATATAGCAACTTCACTCATAACTGGAGAAGAGGAACGCATAGATGAAGATGCAGGACATATCTGCTCCACCATAGAGATGGTAAACTTTAACTTTGACACAGATGTTTGTGTCATAGATGAAGTACAGATGTTAGAAGATCCAGATCGTGGCTTTGCATGGGTAAATGCCATCGTAGGAGCCCCAGCTAAAAAAGTCATCCTCACAGGAAGTGTAAACGCACTTGACGCTGTTAAAAAGATAGCAGAGTATTTGGATGAAGAGTTAGAAGTAATCAAGTTTCAAAGAAAAAATCCTCTAACTGTCATGCAAAGTGCCACCCCACTAAAAGAGATACAAAAAGCAACTGCTTTGATAGCCTTTAGCAGAGCTGAAGTTCTTCGCATAAAAAGTAAACTCTCCAAACAACACAAAGTTTCTGTCATATATGGGAACCTTTCACCAGAAGTAAGACGTGAAGAAGCAAGACGTTTTAGAGAGGGAGAAAGCACTGTCCTAGTAGCAACTGACGCGATAGCCATGGGACTAAATCTGCCTATAAAAACACTTCTTTTTACAACCGATACAAAGTTTGATGGTATCTCAAACAGACCACTTACACCAAATGAAATCATACAAATATCAGGACGAGCTGGAAGGTTTGGTCACCATGAGAGTGGCTTTATCGGAGCTACAAGTAAAAAAGTACTCAAACATATACAGAGTGAGTTTAACTCTCCACTTCATACTATAAAACCACCTTTTGCAGTAAAAGCAACCATGGTACAGATATTGGCTCTTTCAGAACATCTAAAAACCCAAAACCTATACAAAATCTTAGACTATTTTTCAAGACACATGAACTTTACAGGTCCTTTTGTAGCTGCGAACATAAGCTATATGAAAGAGTTGGCAAAGATGATAGATGATAAAAAAGAGCTATCCTTAGAAGATAAATATATGCTCGTACAAGCACCTGTTAACACAAGAAGTCCTCTCATTAAAAAAGCTTATTTTTACTACATAAACGCCATCGTTCAAGGAAAAGTCGTACGATACAAACCTTCCATCACTATCTCAAAATCAGCACGTACTCAAAGAGAGATGCTGTTAGCTGAGGATGAAGTCAAAAAGATAAGTCTCTATCTTTGGATAGCATATAAACTACCTGAACTTTTTCCAGATGGAGAAGTTGCAGAGGCTGCCAGAGCTAGAGTAAACCACTTTTGTCAAAAATCACTCAAATCAAAAAAACTACTTAGTGATGAAAAAAGAGATAATAAAAAAACAGACTACAAAAATAACCACAATAAAAGAGGTCGTAGATGGAGATAGTTGCCGATATACAATTAAAGATTTTATTATGGAGAATTGTATGAGTGGAACTTTTGTTATTTCATTGGATTTTGAGCTTTACTGGGGGATGCGTGATGTTGTGAGTGTAGAAGAGTACAAAGCAAAACTTGATGGTACTCCAAAAGCTGTTAAAGCTATGTTAGAACTTTTTGATAAGTATGATACCCATGTCACATGGGCAACTATTGGTTTTTTGTTTTGTAAAGATTATGAAGAGTTACAAAAGTTTGCTCCCAAAACTCTCCCAGAGTATAAAGATGACTCCATAAACCTTTACAATTATGCAAAACAAGAGACACTTCACACCCCTTACCACTTCGCACCAAAAAGTATAGATTTGATAAACTCCTACAAAAACCAAGAACTTTCTACGCATACCTTTTCGCACTACTACTGTCTTGAAGAGGGACAAAGTAAAGAGAATTTTTCGGATGATTTAAAAGCTTGTAAAAAGATAGCAAATGAGAAAAACATCGCCCTGCACTCTCTTGTTTTTCCTAGAAACCAGTACAACGAAGAGTATCTTGAAGTTTTAAAAGATATGGGTATAACAAGTTATAGAGGAAATGAGCGAGGATATATCTACGATGCTACAAGTGAAGATGAGAAAAAAACTCCACTTAAACGAGCTTTACGAATTTTAGACTCTTATGTGAACCTTTCGGGTTATCATACTTATAATCTTAAAGAGATTTCAAAGCAGACTCCTTATAATATACCAGCAAGTAGATTTTTACGCCCATACGCTTCAAAGCTCTCTTTTTTAGATGGTTTAAAGCTAAAGCGTATCACAGATGCTATGACAGTTGCTGCAAAAAAAGGGGAACTTTTCCATCTTTGGTGGCATCCACACAACTTTGGAGTAAACATGAAAGAAAATATCACCTTTTTAGAGAAGATTTTAAAACACGCAAAAAAACTTGAAAATGAGTATAATTTTAAATCAAAAACCATGCATGAAGTTAGCCAATCTTTATGAAATATATAACTCTTTTTTTACTATTGTTAACTCCCATGTTTAGCTATACCGTAGATCTTTTAAATAATACTTTTCAAGTGCAAAATAAAGATGGAGAGATTTTAAAGTATCCATTAAAAAATGAAAAATTTTACATTGATAAAAGTGGGGGAAAGCTCACAATACAACAAAAAATAGTTCCTAACCTTGCAGGTGTAGATATCCACTACAGCATCAAAAACCCAACTTCTGATTATCAGAGTATTCCTGATTTTAAAGTTGATGGTTTGGCATTTAACGATGCTGTCAAAAAAGGAAGTATCGATATACTCAACACTTTAGG
Organism: Lepetodrilus galriftensis; assembly: GCA_032361785.1. Classification (NCBI taxonomy): domain Eukaryota; kingdom Metazoa; phylum Mollusca; class Gastropoda; order Lepetellida; family Lepetodrilidae; genus Lepetodrilus; species Lepetodrilus galriftensis. Next base: position 14,207 of record JAUTBZ010132015.1, read on the forward strand.
CTTCCAATACCTACATAAAAGAACATTTCAAGATGAACAATTTTTACAATATGGCTTTTTTGATGTTAACAACGGCGATCACCCATACCCTGATGTTTACTCTCCTGTTATAGTAGCAGCTGATAAAACCATAGCGATAGGAAGCTCTTTAAACTTCAACTATCAAAAAGATTTTTTACAGCCTTATATGCATGTCACTCCACTAAAAGATGGTTTGTGGCGATATTCGTATTCGCACATCACAAATAGAAAATTAAAACCAAATGAAACTCTAACTCTAACACTTACTCTTCGTTTTGAACCCCCTTATTCATGGCTAAAAACACTAGAGGGTTACAAAAAACATTTTGATGCACTTTATGGCTCAACTAAAAATATCGTCAAAAAAGATTTACGACCTATTAGTGGAATACTTCTCTCTTATGGAAGTGCTGCTTATGAAAACTATTTGGAGTGTAAGAAAAAACATAAAGATTGTTATAAAGATATAAACACAATTTTAGAGTATAACCTTTTTGGTTACAACTACTACATACGTCCTGATTTATATGGACTTGATGGGAAAAATAGCGACCATAACAACCAAAGATTTGTCACAACTTATATAAACAAGCTAAAACAAAGCGGCTACAAAAGAGCCATGATTTGGACAACAACAGGTCAATTTTGGCACTGCCCTAAAGAAAAGATAGCAAACAATGATGGCGTTATCGAGTGTACCACCAACTACCCTTCACAGTTTATGAGTACTCCTGTTAAAAATGTTAGAGAGACACTAAATTCTTATAAAAAATTTGCACAAAACGGAATTGATTTAGGACTTTGGTGGGGAAGATCGGGGCAAGTTCCTATACCACTCATCTGGAATCCAAGAGATGTAATACCCTTTGATATGAAAAACTCAAAACATGTTGATTTTTATCTTCGTGAATTATCAAAAGCTAGTTATCTTGGAGTAAAAGAGATAGGACTAGATGCCTTTTCAAATATGTCTGTAAAAAGCCAACTCCCATGGCTTATCAAGATGAAGCGTTTTACAAAAATGAAGTTTTATAACGAAGGAAGTGTCTGTGACTTTTTACATACACAAACTTCTGCCTTTGTACAACCTCAAAACCCATGGATGTCCCATGGCATGGGTGATATAAAAGGAAAAGCTATGCTTATGGAGTATCTAAATCCAAATGCGGAGATAATAGCCTACTATCCAAACTCTTCACCAACAAAACAGAAACTTCAACAGTTGATAAACTGGGGATATACACCTCTTATCATTGCAGACCCAAATATATATGAAAAAAACTTAGTAGATGTACATGGATTAAAATAATTGTCGTATATGTCGATTTAATTTCATTAAAGAAAAGGAATTGAATTGTTAAGTCTACTGCTATATTTTCTTCTTGCACTTGTTATCGTTGTTTTTGAGGTGACAAGAAAGAGATATTTCAAGATTGATCATATCTCATTTTTTAACTTTTTCTATCTTTTAGTTTACTCTTTTACTCCCATACAACTTATCATAAATGGTACTTATCTTATCGCAGAAGATATGCCTTATGGGGTTGAATACTTTGGTAAGAACCCTTTTACAGCAAGTATAGTTTTTTCATCTTATCTTCTTTTTTTGTTAGGATATCAACTAGTTATAAACAAAAAACAGCTCTACACTTTAGAGTTTCAAACTTCTTTTAACACAGAGACTGTTGTTAAGCTTCTTCCATTTATCTTTTTACTTCTTTTTGCTTTTATGTTTGTATATACAAGTGAATTTGGTGGATTAAAAGGTACGATAGAGCAAGCAAAGGCTTATAGAAGTGGTGCTATAACTTATCATAAGTTTGGATTTGTACAGAGATTTTTTCCATTAAACTCTATCATCTTATACTATCTATTTTACAAAATAGTATTAGAAAAAACAACACAATACAAAAAAATACTCACTTTTTTTCTACTACTTTCAGCACTTTTTACACTACTAACCATGGCAATATACAGTAGTCGTGGATTTGTAATATTTGAGCTTGTTGGGCTATATATAATGACAGCGATATATCATAAAAATTATTATCTAAAATATCTCATACCATCTATGATAGCAGCATTTGTAGTTATAAAATATGGAAATCCGATAACAAACTCATTATCTGATTTTACAAAGTACGGATTTGAAGGATTTATAAATGCAGTTGCATCTCGTATAGAAGTACAAGCACATGAAGGAAAATCAATCATTTCAAACTTTACCCACCCTATCGTATCGCTAGAGACTAGTTTACAACTTAGTGGAGTTTCAGTTGAGTATCGTTACTTTAAAGATATCTGGTTTGCGTTTCTTTCACTGTTGCCAAATCAACTACTAGGGATAAAAGACCCCCAATCTCTCATGCAGTTAAACACTCTCATCCTACAAGGAAAAGAGGTAGACCAAATCTTGCCAGGAGCACTAGGCTTTTTCTCCTATTCACTCAATGTCGTAGGTGTCTTTATAGGCTCTTTTGTCTATGGAGTTTTTGGAGCTTATCTATATAAAATATTTATCCAATTTTACAAATCCAGTAAAACTTCACTTATCTATATCTACTTTGTAACACTCACCTTTGGTTACTTTGTCTTTAGAGGAACACCTACAAATGTCGTACAAGAAAAGTTTATGCTCATGGTTGTGCTATTTTTAATCTTCTTCTTTTCGAGGATAGTTATAAAAAAAGTTGACAATCACCCTACTTCTTGATACACTCTCACCATGGCAAAAACAGGCGATAACATAGAAGCAGACAACGCAAACTGGAAATTTAACGGTAAGATGGTAGAGAACTTTGAAGAACATATCTTAAAATCTGTTCCACTCTATAAAGAGGGTCACACTCTCATAGAGAACTTAAGTGATTATTTTATCAAAAATGACTCTTTTTGTTACGAATTAGGCTCTTCAACTGGAGCACTTTTAAATAAAATAGCTTTAAGACACACAAACAAAAAGTCAAAATTTATCGGTATAGAGATAGAAGAAGATATGGTCTCCCATGCAAACAAACTCTACAAGCAACCAAACTTAGAATTTAAAACAGAAGATATAAACATATCAATACTAAAAAGTTCTGATTTTATCATCTCTTACTATACGATGCAGTTTATACATCCAAAATATCGACAAGGACTGTTTGACAAGATTTACAATTCATTGAACTGGGGAGGAGCATTTATTCTTTATGAAAAAGTTAGGGCAAATGATGCAAGGTTTCAGGATATTTTGACAAATCTCTATAACGAATACAAAATAGAACAAGGATACTCTGCACAAGAGATACTTTCCAAAACAAAAAGTTTAAAAGGTGTGCTAGAGCCCTTTTCTACACAAGGTAATATCGACCTTTTAAATAGAGCTGGTTTTGTAGATATCATCTCTATCCAAAAGTATATGAACTTTGAAGGATTTTTAGCTATTAAATAACTATATTTTGTAGTAATTTACCCTCGCTCCACTCTTGTGTGTAGTTTTTTCAAGAAGTCTGAAACTATCATCTAAAACTGTTGTAGATGGATTTCCATAAACTATATAGACTTCATTTTCATACTTATCTTTTTGAGATAAAATATTTGCAGCAACTTTTTCCATAACAACTTCATCAAAGGGATTAAAAAGATAGATAACAGAGATATCAAGTGGAGGAAAGTACTCTGTTGCATCTTGAAAGTATGATTCTACGCCACTTAATCCAAGTTTTTTGATATTTACTTCAGCTACTTCGTGAAGCTCTTTTGCAAACTCTATACCGATAGTTTTTTTAAATCCTGCATTTTTAGCTTGTATGATAGCTCCACCTTTTCCACTACCATAATCTAAAAAGATATTTTTCTCTACCTTTTTTTCAACTATATCTTCCAAATCAGAAAAAACCTTTTTGAAAAAATCTTTTGAAGTTGAAACAAGTGCCGTTCCATTTTCTTTATGTTCACCTGTCAATGTCAAATCATGTAGGTTTTGTGTTGAAAAATCAACACCTTTTATCTTGTAGTAGAGTTGTTGAGTTATTTTGTCAAGAGTTGCTTTTATCCCATTGTCTTTTATCGACTCTAAAAAGATTTTAACTTTATATCCCAAACTATTTTGGTGTGACATGTCTGCATTTGTGTGTGTTTCTCTCATCTGTTTCCTTTATCTATCTTTTGTCCAAGCCATTGTGGAAATGAAAATTTGTTGTTATATTCATAAAGCAAAGTAAGATAGTTTGCTTTATAATCCCACTCATAAGTCCCTATTCCCCACTTGTCGTTATACTCTTTGTTTATGGAGTAAAAATAGCCACCATTTTTTAACGTTCTCTCTATATTTTCAAGATAAAACTCTTGATACTCTTCTTGCATAAATCCCATCGAAGCTGTATTTATAACTAAATCGACTGATAAGTTATTTATATGAGTCAAAATAGATGGAGGGATGATAATAAAATCATACTTTTTTGTAAGTTTATCAAAATCATCCAAATCATCTTTTATATCACTCAAAAGTCCCACATTTGCATCAGGAAAATTATACTTGATAAAGTAAGAAGTAAGAACCAAAGTTTCAGGCAAATCAAGCAATATATGGCAACTGTTTGGAGTATAATACTTTAACATCCTTCCAAGTGCCCCATAACCCGATCCGATATCTAAAATCACATCTCTTTTGGGACGATTAAAATCTATATGTTTAACCAAATCACTCACAACAAGAGCATGAAAAAGACTCTTTTGACTAACTCTTTTTCCTCTATACTGAACACAATAGTTTCCACCAGCATCACTCTCACTCAAACTTGTCAAAATAGTACCATCAACTTTACAAGCCATACGATGATACTCTAAAATCAAATCAATAGCATCTAAGTAAGACTTTTTATAATGCTTTGTGATGTCAAGATAGTTAAACTGATCGTTAAAAAGTTCACTATAAAGAGCTTGATCTTTTCTAAAGTTTTCTAACTTCTCTTTGATTATATGACCATTTTTATCAAAAAAGTACCCTTTTATAAGTATTGCAATTCTATCCCACTCTTTTGTCTTATCAAATGCTTCTTCTTCCATATCATAAGCATCTTTTAAACTCTCTTCTGTTTTTGAACAATATTTATCATCAAGCCTATACTCACTAAACTCCAACATGGGAGATTTGGGCCATAACAGATTGTGGAAACCTTTAGTGTAAAGTGTCTTCATATCTTTTGAAAAGGTATCATACCCCTCAAGTGAAAGGCTATCTTTTACAACAAACTCTCGTCCTGCCCAAAGGATGCGTCCAAAAAGATTGTAAAAAAGTATAGATTTAAAAGGAGGTTTATGTGCATTCCAACTATGAAGTAAAAATTGAGAACTTTTTTGATAGATGAAAGTATCACCAAGTTCGATGAAAATTCGTCGTAAATACCCAAGACGCTTTAAAAGCCATTTTATTTGATACATTTATACACACCATTTACTTATATTTAGAAATATATCGGAAACTTTAGCAAATTATTTATTATTTGTAGTATAATCATCCAAATTATAATACATTGAGGCTCCATGGATAAAATTTTTGGTATCGTTGATTTCAATAATGCAAATATTTTTTCACATCAAAATGAAATTGAGGATGATTTTTATCTTCATTTTACAGGAATACTACACAACCAACAATCACTTCAAAGAGAGTTAGAACTCTCAAACGATGCAACTATAAACGAGCTATTAAAAGAGCTTTATATTCGATATGGTATCGATTTTTTACCTAAACTTGATGGCATGTTTTCACTTATATTTTATGACAAAAAAGAAGAGAAACTTTATCTAGTAAAAGATAGGATTGGGATAAAACCTTTTTATTACTATTTTCATAACGACAAATTTATCTACGGTACACATTTAAAAGATTTTTATGAAGTTGATGGATTTACAAAAAAGATAGATAAAGAGGCACTTTCGGTTTTTTTAAACTACGGATATATACTACAACCTTACGCAATTTATGAAAACACTTACAAGATAAAGTCTGGTCACTACCTTGTTGTTGATATAACGAGAAAAACTCATCAACAAACAGCATACTGGAAACTTGAGTCGTGTTATAATGAAAAAAAGGTTTATAAACAAGAAAAAACAATCCTTAGCGATATAGAGATGCTTTTACACAACTCTATTTACAAACGCTTAGACTCTAAACCTCTTGCCTCTTCACTTAGTGGTGGATATGATAGCTCTACAGTTGCAGCCATGCTTACAAATCTAAGTGGGAAAAAGATAGATACTTTTACCATAGGTTTTTCACAACAAGAGATAAACGAAGCCCCTTATGCAAAAGCTATAGCAAAACATATCGGAGCTAACCACCATGAGCACTATTTTAGTGATGAGGATGCTCTTAGTGTTGTTCCAAACCTTTGTGAAGTTTATGATGAACCCTTTGCTGATTATGGGGCGACACCTACTGTTTTGATGGCACAACTTATAAAACTTTCTGGCTTTGATGATATCTGGGTTGGAGATGGTGGAGATGAAGTATTTGCAACTGCAGATGATGTTGCTCAGTTTGATAAACTTTTACAACTCAAACCTATACTAAAAAAAAGTATCCACAGGACACTAAATCTCATCAAACCTTCTAAAATTCCTTATTTCAATCACTACCAAAACATGCCAACAAAGTACTACAAAGTACTGGAACTACTAAGTGCTAAAACTATTCCACAGATGGTGAAAGTAAAACCTGTGCTATTTTTCGATGATGAGATAGAAGCTCTTCTTGGAAGTAAAAGGATTCTTACCCTAACAACATTTGATGAGATTGATTTTCCAGCAAATGCAGAAAGTGTTGACCAAGTTATCGGAAGTTATTTTAAAACTTCCATGGTAGATGCCGAACTTGTCAAAAGCTTTCAAGCCTTTCGATATGCAAACTTAGGGATGAAAGAACCTCTTTTAGATAAAGAGCTCATAAGCTATATGGCAACGGTTTCTGGTGATATAAAGATAAAAGATGGTGAGAAAAAACATCTGTTAAAACAGATAGCCCACAAATACATACCCAAAAAGCTCCTCGATAGACCTAAAAGTGGCTTCAACATTCCCTTTGAACTTTGGTTAAAAGGACCACTAAAAGAGTTACTATTTGCTCATATAAACGAAAAAAGACTCCAAGAAGATGGTCTGTTTGATGCTAAAACGGTACTTGACATACGAGATTCTTTTTATGCAGGAAATGAGAGTTATAGTTACAAACTATGGACACTCTTTCTCTTTCAACTATGGTTTCACAACACTAACAGTTAAGATTTTTAAAAAACAAACGATATACTTATTATAATAAATATAGCAGGATAACAGATGAATGGATGTGAAGGCGTAGATTTAAAAAAGTATACTTCCCCAAGTGTACCTTATGATGTGTGGTCAAAAAAGAAATTAAAAAGTATCACAGAATATATGGATAAAAAACTAACCTCTTATGATAAACCAACAGTCATAGTACTTGAGATTGGGCACTTTACACTTCCAAAAGAGGAAGAAAACCTAGCATGGGCATACCAAAACATGGCATTTTCAAATGAGCTATGCAAACATGTTATCCAAACCTATAAATCAAAATTCAAAATCATCCCTACACTTCTAGTAAACAATTTTGATGAAGAAAACGAAGCACTATCTGAAGAAATCATAAACGATATGTTAAAAAATCAAAAATATATCAACAAAAAATCACTTAAAACCATATCAGAGAGAAATCTAAAAAATAGAGCCTTTAAAGCTCTTAAAAACGATAGTAAACTTACAAGCCAATTTATCAATATAGATGGAAAAGCTTACTTAAAAGATGATGACTATCAACATGATTTAGCAGCTGGTTTTGTTAACGAAGATGGTGATATCATACCTAGATGTGGACTAATTCTTACAAGCTTTTTAGATGTTGTTTGCACGTTAGCAAAACAGAGACTTCACCAAGATAAAGATATAAATATACTTTTCATAAGCTTTTCTCAGCTTTTCCATGAGTATAAGAGAGTTATGCTTGGAGTTGATATATATTCCAAAAGACACAAAGACATCACAATTGACCCTATGATATTTCACTGGAATTATACACAAGACCAAGTCCAATTAGCATTTAAACCATGTGACTTGAACGGTTGGGATGAGTTAAACTTTTAACCCATCCCACTTGCTACTTGTTTGTATAGAAAAATATATAATAACCTTTTGTAGCTGCGATATAAAAAGCGATAGCTACATTCAAATAAACCAATCCCACAACTCCATAATAGTTGATAACCAAAGGTGCAGCAATAACATTTAGTATACCTGCACTGATAACTACTTTGTTTAAAAACTTTGTCTTTCCAAGAGTTACAAGTATGTTTGTAAACTGATGCCCATAGAGATAAAAAACCAAGATAAATGAAAAGATATGAAGGAGTTTTATCATCAATTCATTTGACTCTTTACCTGAAACTAGGGATAGAAGCTCTGGTGAAAAATAGTAAGTTAAAAGTGCCATGGGAAACATGATAGCAAGGATAAGAAAAAAGAGTTGCTTGTTTCGTTTAAAAAATATCTCTTCGGACTCTTGATAGACTTTTGCAAGATAAGGAAACACTGCACGAGTTAATGGCTCTAACATACTACCAATCGCTCGAACTATCTTCTCTACTATGGAGTAGTACCCTACTATTGCATTGTTTGCAAACAAGCCCAATATAATGATATTTGAAGTGATATAAAGCTCCACAGCAATTCGTGAAGTAAAAACATACCAACCATCAACAAGATAAAACTTTATCTGCTCAAATGACGGCATATAAAAAGAGATATCAAAATGTTTGATAGCTATAAAAAGAGCCACTACACCAGCTACGATACCTCCAAGTGAGTTAAACAAAAGCACAAGATACAAATCTTCTGGCTTATGCACATAAACAAAGATAAGAACGGTAAAGATAAGCTTTGCAAGAGCATTTAACACCGTGATATAACGCATCTTCTCCATGCCTTGAAAGAACCAAACAGGGAAAAGGACTTGTCCTAAAACCAAGCCATAAGCGATAAAATAGAGCATACTATCTTTTGCAAACTTATCAAAACTAAGAATTAGCACAACCAAAACTGCAAGGTAAACAAGTGCTATCATAAACTTTATGACTAAAACAGTACTAAAAATCTCATCAATTTTTTTCTTATTGTTTGCATGTAGTGAAACATGTTGGGTAGCAGTTAAATCAAAACCATAATCACTAAGCATCACACCATACATAACAACGGCAAATATAAACGAATAAAGCCCAAATATATCTATACCCAAAACTCGAACAAGATAAGGAAAAACGATAAGTGGAACTAAATAGTTTATACCTTGAAGTACTACCAAAGAGGCAAAGTTATCACCAAGCCTTTTAAGTGTATTTGCGTTTGATTCACCTGTCATCAGAACTACCTTTTATAAAGTATATCGGCATAAAAAGGAGTTTTTATACAATTTCTTGAATTTTTTTCAATGTTTTAATAGTGCTTTTTAAATCTTCTAATTTTAGCATATTTGCCCCATCACTAAGTGCGATACTTGGATCAAAATGCGTCTCAAAGAAAAAACCATCAACACCAACTGCAGCTGCTGCACGAGCAAGAGGAGTTACAAATTCTCGTTTTCCACCACTTTGTCCAGCAGCAGATCCTGGCATCTGAACAGCATGGGTTGCGTCAAATATAACAGGGGCAAATTGACGCATAATCATCAGACTTCTCATATCAACAACTAAGTTTCCATAACCAAAACTGCTCCCTCGTTCTGTCAACCAAAGTCCAGCTTTTTGGCTATTTTCAAATGTTGGTTCTTCGTATCCTCTAGTTTTTAGAACTTTCATAGCAGAGTACTCCATGTCAGTTGGGTTCATAAACTGTCCCTTTTTGACATTGACTATAGCTTTTGTTTTAGCAGCTGCAACTAGAAGATCAGTTTGACGACATAAAAAAGCAGGAATTTGTAAAACATCTACCACATCCGCTACCTCTTCAACTTGCCAACGCTCATGGATATCGGTTAAAAGCTTGAAGCCAAACTCTTTTTGAACCTCTTCTAAAAGCTTCAATCCCTCATGGATTCCAGGTCCCCTGAAACTATCAAGTGAAGTACGGTTTGCCTTGTCAAAACTAGCTTTAAAGTAAAACTCTATATTTTTATCTTCATCATATTCTTTTAAACTCTCAGCAATTCTCATCACTGTATCACGACTCTCTATCACACAAGGTCCAGCTATCAGTTTCATCTTATCTCTTTACTTTTAATTTTGTTATTTTCCCTCTTATATCACCGAACATGACAACATCTTTTAGTACAGCAGAGGTACAGATACCTTCATCGTTTAGGTTCAAAAACATTTCACCATTTTGGCTTGCAAAAATCTTTTGGTTTAATACAACTGAGAGTATATGCTCATTACTCTCTAAAAGCTTACTAATCTTTTTATATTTTGCATCTTTAAGTGCATCTATATCAATCTTTCCATCACTATCTCGTGCTCCTACAGCTATTAAAGATAGAGGAACTTTTGTACTAAAATCTTTTCCAATAAAATGTTTTATATTGAAGAAAAGTGTTAAGATATCGTTTTTGGTAAAAAAAGGCAAAATACTTTTGCTATCTTCTGCTTTTTTATCTCGGATTTTTGTTGTTAAAAGTGTAATATGTTCTTTATCATAATCAAAAAGATATCGTTTGATATCACTCTTCCCTGACCTTATCTTTTTCATCAAAAATATCTGAGGTTCAAATACCCCATCTTTTACGATGCCACTACTTTCATAACGCTCAACACGACTACGACTTAACACTTTTGCTAATCCTGTTGCTTTTGCATTAATCTTTATCTTATAAGTTTGATCATCTACAAACAAACTGCTCTCAACTACGCCAACCCTACCAAAAAAACCGTAAAATATATCGTACTTGGCATCGATACTATATGGGGCACTAAAAAGTAAGCTCTGCAAAAAAATTAAAACTATTAAAAACTTTTTCATACTCTATTGTATCAAAATCTCTATCAATATAGACTTTTAACCCAAATATCGCTATTATCCTATCAATTAACAAAAATTATATAATAAGAAAAACAGATGACAAAAATCGCACTAATCGGAAAGCCAAATGTTGGCAAAAGTTCACTATTTAACCGTATTTCAAGACAATGGGACGCTATCACTTCAGATGTGAGTGGAACAACAAGAGATATCAAAAAAAGAGAAGTTCTCATAAACCAAACTCCTGCACTACTTATAGATACAGGAGGGTTGGATGATCAAACTGAACTTTTTACAATCGTAAAAGCAAAATCTCTAAAAGCAGCAAGAGAATCAGATATCGTACTTTTCATGGTAGATGGAAAAGTCTTACCTGATGACGAAGATAAAAAGATATTTTACGATTTACAAAAAACATGCCCAAAATTAGCTCTTGTTGTAAACAAACTAGACAACGACAAATCAGAAGAAGAGATAGGTTGGGAGTTTAGTAACTTTGGGGCAAAAGATATGTTTTTTATCTCAGTTTCACATAACAGAGGAACTAAAAAACTTATAAATTGGATAGATTCTCAGATTCCAAAAGAGAAGAGTGAAGAACTTGAGTTAGTTGAAGATGATGATTTTTCTTTTGAGGATTTTATAGAGTTTGAAGAAGAGATACCAAAAGAAGAGGAAAACAACGAGATAAAAGTTGCTATCATCGGTCGTGTAAATGTTGGTAAAAGCTCCCTGTTAAACGCTCTTGTAGGAGAAGATAGATCTGTTGTTAGTGATGTTGCTGGAACTACTGTAGATCCTGTTGATGAACAGTTTACATACAAAGATAAACTTATCACTTTTGTAGACACAGCAGGTATACGAAAACGTGGAAAGATAGAAGGAATAGAACGCCATGCACTTCAACGTACACAAAAGATGCTTGAGACTGCCGATGTTGCACTTTTAGTTATCGACTCAAGCGAAGAGTTTAAAGAGCTTGATGAAAAGATAGCTCATCTTGTAGATAAGTTCGGACTTGGAGTTATGATAGTTTTAAACAAATGGGACAATGCGATGTATGATTATGAAAAAAGTGTTGAAAAAGTAAGAGATAGATTTAAGTTTCTTTTTTACGCTCCTATCATAACTATCTCTGCCCTTTCACACAAAAGAGTACATAAACTAAATGATAAGATTTTAGAGATTCACGAAAACTACTCAAGACGAATTCCAACTTCAAAACTAAATGAAGCTATAAAGATTGCAAACTCAAGACATCATCTTCCTTCAGACAATGGACAGATGGTAAAAATTTACTTTGCAACACAGTTTGAGACAAAACCACCACGCATCGCACTTATCATGAACCGTCCAAAATCTTTACACTTTAGTACCAAACGATATCTAGTAAACCAATTAAGAGGCTTTTTCAACTTTGAAGGAACACAAGTGATACTAGAACCTAAAAAGAAAAAAAGTAGTGAGGATTATGAAGCGTGAATATCCTTCTTATAGGCTTCATGGGAGTTGGTAAAGGTACAATTGCTAGAGAGTATGTAAAAGAGTATGATAGTTTTAGCATAGATACAGATGACATCATAGAGAGTATGGAAAACAGAAGAATAAAAGATATATTTAAAACTGATGGTGAGGCATACTTTAGAGAGTTAGAGCAAAAGTGTGCAAAATGGCTCTCTAAAAATGTTAACAATACCATCATATCAACAGGTGGAGGTTTTTACAAAACAAAATCCATCAACAAGATAGGAACTGTTATCCTACTTGACTCCTCTTTTGATGCGATACTAAAGCGTATAAAATCACACCCAAATGCAGAAAAAAAATTAGCCAAGCGACCCCTCTTACAAGATATAAAAGAGGCTAAAAAAATCTATAAAGAGCGTTCACATCAGTATAAAAAAGTAGCTGATATCGTTATAAATGTAGAGAATAAAACTCCAAAAGAGATAGCTAAAGAGATAAAAAAGCTTGTTACCAAGCTTTAATCTCGTTATATAAACTATCTCTTTCAACTGGGTCATACCCACTATTTTTGATAAGTGAAACAAACTCATCAAGACCCATGCCATGAGCACTTTTAGCACCAGCTGCTGAGTTTATCGTCTCTTTTTCTATGGTCCCATCCAAATCATCTGCACCAAATTCTTGACTGATAAGTGCTAAGTTTATCGTTGAAGTTACCCAGTAAGCTTTAATATGAGGAACATTATCAAGAACGATACGGCTAATAGCCATGGTTTTTAATATCTCTTGTGATGAAAGAAAATCTTTAACATTTAAAAAGTTGTTATCTCTTTGATATACAAGAGGTATAAAAGTGTTAAATCCTCCTGTCTCATCTTGAAGCTCTCTAACTCGTATCATGTGATCTATTCGATGTTTTTTCTCTTCAATATGACCAAAAAGCATAGTTACATTTGAGTGTCGTCCACGATTGTGCCACAGACGATGTATCTCAAACCACTCATCTGAGCTTACTTTTCCTTTGCATATCTTATCTCTTACCTCTTCATCAAATATCTCAGCTCCTCCTCCTGGCATAGAGTCAACACCTGATTCAATCATCATATCAATAATCTCTTCATAGCTATGGTTGTACTCAGTTGCTAAAAAGTTTATCTCAGCAGCTGTTAGAGCTTTGATATGAAGTGAAGGATAGGCTTCTTTTATCTTTGAAAAGATATCAAGATACCATGAAAGTCCTGTTTCGGGATTGTGAGCTGATACAATATGAACCTCTTTAACACCCCTACTTTGTGATTCTTTTATGATATCTAATATCTCATCATGGGTCATTGTGTATTGGTTAGGGTTTTTGCGACTGGCAGAAAAAGCACAAAATTTACATATATCTTTACAAACATTGGTAGGATTGATATGTCGGTTGATATTGAAGTAGGACTTTTTGCCCCACTTTTTTATACGAATATCGTTGGCTAGAGAGCCTAGAGTAAACAAGTCTAAATCATAAAGCTTGAGAGCTTCATCAAAGTTTACTCTCTCTTGGTTTTTAATTTTTTGGATAATAGTATTCATGGAACTATTATATCAAAAGATTCTAATTTAACTTAGTGATAAAAGCATCCTTTTTAATCTTTCTTAAACCTCTATATGCACGTTTTGCCTCTTTTAAATCAGCGAATGGTCCTACAACAACAACTTTTACATCTCTATTTTTACGAACAGTATTTACAACTTCAAATGGATGAGTAGATTTTTCTAAACGCTTGAGTAATTTTGGATCTTCAGCTTTAAACCATGCTGCCATCTGAACATAATAAGAAGTATCAGTTGCTTCAACTGTAGGCATTTCACTCAGCTGTTCTGCTTCCACAACAATTGTATCATCATAAACAACCATATCTTCAATATCTTTTACTTCTTTGACTGTACCTTCTTCTTCAAAAGTATAAGCAACTTTATCAGCAATAACAGCTTTAGATCTTACTTGTTCCACTTGTGGTAACTCTGCTACAGTTGGCTCAAGTGCTTCTAAAGCTTCAAGTGTTGGCAAATCTAAGCTATGATTTTTCTTTTTTGTACGATTAAAAACAGATGCTAAAAAACCTTTCTTATTGCTTGAAACTGTAGGATCTAAAAGATATCCAAAACCTAATTGTATAACAGTATCCACATCATCAGTATCAAACTTCTTTAGTGCTTTTGCTTCTAAATTTAACTGTATATTGTTATATGCATGGTACTTAAATCCTAGACCACCCTCAACGTAACCTTGGCTCACATCAAAATTTGTCTCTGCACTTAAAATCTCATAACCCCCACCAAAAAAGAGATAAGGAATAACATTAAACTCTTCTTCTCCCTTGACTAAAATTTGTCCTGAAATTCTCTGTAAATTTGTTGTTTTCTCAGAAAAAGTTGATGAGCTACTATAATGTACATCATCAGCACGCTCATAACTTAATCTATAACCATAATAGTCATCAAGATACGCCGTACCCCGAATTCCATAAACAAAGGAGCTCTCCATTTTTGAATCACTATCAAAACTGTTATAACCAATTGTGGGCTCAATCTCATACTTTATACCACCTTCTGCTGCAAAAACAGAACTAAGGGATAAAAATGTACATAATGCAAATTTTTTCATCAATAACCTCAAATAATTTATTTTCTTACTAGGGATATCGACGTATTAAAAAAGTTCTTTAGTGAAATAGTTGTATTTTAGAGATAAAAACACCAAATACTATATTATTTGGTGTTTTTACAATGAAGGAGTTGTCTATATTAGTTTGTATGGTAGATGAACGCATCACTTTTTAACGTTTTAAGATACTTTATAGCTACACTAGCTTCCAATCTACTCTCATAAGGGCCTACAAGTACCAACGTAGCCTCTTTACCATGTTTTTCTACATTATGCAAAACATATGGATAATCTTTTTGTTCAAGTCTATTAGTCAAAGCAGCACCTGTTCCTGTAAAAAGTGCCGCCATCTGTACATAATACCCATCATCAGAAACTTCAGAAGCAACTGGTGAAGCTTGTATATCTTCGATAAAGTCTACTTCTTGGGTTACCACCTCTGGCTCAGCAACTGTTGCATCTTCATCTAAGATAATTGCATCTGCTGGTATATCTGCAACCACAGTAGAAGATTCTACGGAAGCGATGGTTTCAGTAACTGTTTTTGTAGTTGCAGCGGCAACAACTGTTGAAGCAACTTTAGCTTTTGGTGTAGCAAACTTTTTTCTAAATTCAGCTAAATTGATAGCATTTTGAATATCACTTGTTTCTGTAACAGAAGGAACGGGTGCAGCTTTAGGTGCACTTTCCCCCGTATTGATACCTAAACCAACTGTTGCTATAACATCAGTATCATCGTTACTTAACTTTCTTAACCATTTTGCTTCTGTAACAACATCAATATTTTTATTGATACCAAACTTTAAACCTACACCTGCATTAATAAATCCTTGAGAACCATCATTTTGTGCTGGAGCTACTAAACCATGTGTTGATTCATTTCCGACACCCACAAGAAAATATGGACGAATGCGTTTACCATTGTTTCTCTCATAAACAATATTTGCAGATACTCTCTCTATATCCGTTTTTGCTCCATTATTTCCCACAGAATTCCCAGTAGAACCCTCATACGATGCTTGTAC
>JAUTBZ010132016.1:0-14012 GCA_032361785.1 Lepetodrilus galriftensis
CTACTACTACTACTACTACTACTACTACTACTACTACTACTACTACTACTACTACTACTACTACTACTACTACAGCTCGTAATTTATTATTTACGTGAAATGATGCATGAATTCCAAAAACCTGGTCTATTCAATACCATCAAAGAACCTCATTATGAAGTTGAGATTAAACGGTATTCGAGCATGAGTAAGCAAAGTAAGAAGCCACGCGTGGTAGTGGAATAGCTCCACAGATGAACCACTCAAGTCAGAAGACTGATGCGTGAACATTCTCGGCATTCTCCTCTGGGCGTCTCTCCGCCATGTATCGGATGCTATTCGAACCAGGCCAATTATTTGACGTCCTAAAATTATCTAATTTTGCGCTATTTTAAGTAACTACATTCGTACTTACGAGCAGTGATTGCTTTTATATCTGTGTTTAAATCTCAAGTTTCTGAAGCGTGAACTTACTACGAGAGGTTTTCTCGTCGTTGGTCGGCGCGCACCTGTTTGCAATAACGCCGAGGTGTACTTTTCGCGACTTTCAAAACATGCAAATTTGAGGCCATTATCTACCTGTATTATGTCCTTGTAATGTCATTATGTTTGGGAGTTGGCCGGTCTTCTTATAACTGGGGCACGCCTAGAGTGGCTAATAGATTAAGGGAAGTTTAAAACAGAATACAACGACCATGTGTATTTATACGACAGGAAGTGGTTTTGTTCTTATCTCTGAACCGACAAAAGAGAAACTCCAGACCTCAACACTTAAATAGAGTGCATGCTCATCGTTTGAATGTCTAAAAGTTTAATACGCAGAACAATCGGCATTATACTAAAATGAATTTTTTTTCTTGATATCGTATCTAGTGAAATCCTACGCGTGTACATGTGAGTTTGCATGTAACTCGCCGGAAGTAGTTATGTTAGTGAGTGATTTGCGAGGGGTGCATGCGAGACCGCAGTCATATCTCTTTGGAAGTATAGTTCCATATACGTGATTGGGTTTATGTTGTGTGTTTTGTGGGGGTGGGGGAGGGTATGTGGAGGGGGTGTAATACTATTTGCACGGTATGAAAACATAGTGTTTGTTGTGGGATGAAGAGTCGGAGCAACTATATATGTATACGCCATAGATTGTAGTCTACCGCGGATAACTTATCCATTGACTAGATTCGAACACGAAACCTTTAGTATATAGTCTGACACGCTGGCGTCGCCCTAATGAGCTACCGGAAGAACAAAACTATACCATACGAATAAATATAAACAAGTGTTTTGTAAAATCTAAGGTTGACATGGTAAGTACCACAGTATTTCAGAAAGAGTCTAGAATAAAGGCTAGCTGGATATATATCTAGACCAGATCTCAGATGTGTATACATACAACGTGTATCCGTTAGGACATACGAAACAGTGGCCATATACTTTACCAAGATTTCTTCTAGCAATGTGTCTCAATAGTGCTCATACCTCCGCTTAATTATGAAAGCGGGATTTCGTTATCTTTTCATTATGTAGTAAGTCACTCGCCTCCTTCAATCTCGTGATGAACAAAATATCATTTAAATGCCACATTTGCAGCAGATGGACTTCTGATAAGTTTGGTAATTATATTTTTTTAATTTAATGCTAATGAAACCCTTATCTATGGATATGCAAGGGGGGGGTTGGCATAGCAAGATGGTAAGTGTTGATTAGTGAAAGAAGACGGGAGATACAGAAACAAGAAGAATTAATTATAAACACCTAAATTACTTTTTACATATAAATCGTATCAAAAGATTCACGTTATATTAGTATCACTACGGTACTGTTTGAAATGATATTATATAAATACCATTAGATATTCTCAATAGAATACCGTTAATTTGAGATATTTCACAGATTTACGTAGTTTGCATCATTGCTAATCTCTTCAAATTGGATTCGTATCAGTCGAATCGTTTTTACACACAACCGGAAGTTGTCGAACATTCCAGAGCGTGCGTCTTGCTTTTAACTTCCGACACATAACACGCATGCGTTCTAATTAGAGACATTAAACATGACTAGATGTGGCACTTCTGGTTTGTGTACTTTGTACACGTGCCTTGGAAATTAGCAATTTGATTCATTTTACTTTTGATGGCATTTCCTGTGCCTGTTGCTATGCATTTATTTACCGTTGCTATGTATGTATTTACTAGTAAAACATGTAGTCATTATCGGTGCCGTGTTAAAAGAGTCCGTGAGGAATGATCGGATCGTATTCTGTGACTGTGCCATTTCTAGTTGATTCTTATGCTACAAAATAATCGGTTCACATAGTTTACCACATTGCAAATTTATCTTCAATGATATATTAATGTAAATAGGTTTGCCCTGAATAAATATCACGTTCATGAAAGCAACACCAAAAAAGCCATCATGTTTATTTACCTGAAAATAATTAAACACACGCGAGGTTAAATTATCGCGACATTCTAGCCAGATTTAATGTATGGCATCAATTTATCGCGAACAACTTATATTTCTTGCCCACATTTGTTGCCCAGGGGCCATATTCTCGAAACGTCTTAGCTAAGAACTTCTTAGTGGGAAAAGATCTCTTCAATAATTAACATTAGCAGAAACCCAGTTAGGCAAATTCTTAGTACTTACGAACTTCGAGAATACGGGCCCAGGTTGTTATCTAAGTTAAATATTCCAATTTGTACTGAATCCGGTTTACATTAATTAATATAATTAAGGAATTAAAGAGCATAGATATAAATTCCTCGTTATCGTCGAAACCACCAAAATGATGTCCTAGAAACATTTTCGCATTTTCTCTCCCACCTAATTGTCAAGTAGGGTGACTTCTCGTGTTTTACCGCCTTCTCCGCGAGAACGGAGACCCCGAGAGAGCATGCGCAGACGACCACTCTGGCGCCGAACTCGACTCGTGAAGGAGACAGTATTTTAGCTATGCCATTGAGACAAGTTTTTTCCTCGGATATTAGAAGATACCATGATCGACATATGATAAGAAACCTCTTTGTTCGTCACCACCCGAACGAGCCTGTTTAATATCGCCTCGACCCTTTCAATTATTACCATTTTTTTTTCAGTGTGTGGTATTTGTTCACACACGTAAGGAACGTTGAAGTATTTCGGCAAGGCTTGGAATGCGTTTGCTCATGATAAGAGGATTTAGTTATGGAAATATTAGAAGTCTGGGTTTTACTAAAATTCTTCTGGTTATGTATTGTTTTTACGATTTCAACCTGATCAAATTGCGACAGGGACCAGTGAAAATATTTTATAATATGCAGTCAACATTTAGTCATAATTAGAAGCAAATGTCGGTATTTCAATGAAAATACTGTTTATTGTTGTATGCAGAAGATCGGATGAATTGTCGATGGTCCTGATTGAAGGAGCATTATCACAAATGCCAATATAAATGTTTCAGATATTTTATACGGAAATTATTTAATGACAGTATTGATCCTTCCGGTCCCTCATCAGAATCTTCAACTTGTTTTAGAGAGATCGTTGAAAATACAATGATTTTTTACCATATAGTAGTATAGTATAATAATAACATAGAAGAAACACTGTTTCTTTTTGGTGTTAGATAATTTTGGGGCCTCATTATTATCCACAGTCAATGAATGAGTCTTCCTTCTCAACTCCCTGAGGAGTATACAACCCAAGCTGCCGTTCCAAGCGCTATGCAAGGTTACCAATCACATTCCCGGGGTATCCTTTCACAAAGCTATCTTATCCGCTCAGATACCATAGCGCTCGCTTTGCAGTGTATTAGCTGTCGGCAAAGACCTGGGGCCCGTTTCACGGAACAGTCGTAACTCGTGTACGTTAGCATGGAGTTGCTAAGGAGTTACTACTCTCGTAGCGCTACGATTTTTCTGAGAAACGGGCTACTGGGCCGGTATTCATAAAAGGACTTACGTCAGTTTTTGATGATCAATATATAGCAACAACTGACTTGTAAGCCCTTGTATGAATACCCATGTCATCTCACGTACACGCCTTGTCCCCGTTTCAGAATACTAGTACGTTTTTCAGTAAATTTAACATGTTTGTAACATTACAGGGTCTTGAAATCAGTTTCATTGCATGCTATTCCGAAAAGACGTTGGCTAAACTTCTAAGGGCTAATTTCCAATAGCAATCAAGAGGACCACTAATGTAACGTGTGCTTACATGGGCTATTTTTAAGCAGTCTGGGGTGCGTTCAATCAGCACAGGACTGAGTATACGCCACTTGGCTAAACTGGTTCCCTGTCCCATGTACGCCTCATACGACTATTGAGACAGAGGCTAGTTTGGTAAGCCGTTTGCAAGCTCGTGTGTCTTTGAACGGACCTCCGGACTACATTTCGGTCGGACTACATTTCGGTCTTAATTCACTTCAACATTTCTGGGCTTTTTTTTTCTGTGGGTATGAACCAATAGTTACGATACTAGGGAGTGTTCGTTTGTGTAATGAACTGCATGGCAAGTACATACGAAATCTATGGATACACGAAACTCTTAATGATCATGAATTAATAGGAGTCCATTGAGCTATTGCCCAGGTAATGAGTCACGGTATCTTCATACATTCTTGAAAATGCATATATGTAAGCATATACATGTACATGGTTAGAGTCGAAATCGCATTGGAGAAATGCAATTGACGATACAATTGACGGCAACGTAAAGATGACAGTGACATATCTTTGTCAACCTTGTACAAAATAGTAACACAACAACCAACAGCTACTGTGAAGCATGTATTTCCATACTCAAGTGTACAAAAATAAAATTCAAATAAATATAAATATTGCATCTGGTATATAATAAGTCCAACAAGTTCAATATGTGCAATCACGTTTTGCTATGTTTCTACACAGCCCGACTGTATATATTTACAAGTACTCGAGTACTTCACAAACAGAGTATCCGAAGAACATAAGACTGGATCCAGTTCCACGGAACGATAGCAGCGCTACGAAAGTCGTCCCTCCCTAGCGGCCGTTCCTTTGAGAAAGTACACTGTACTAGCACAGATATGTGACGTCACAGGAGAGTGTTCTGAAAAGTCCTGAAAGGAACGCTTCGCGCAGTTTTCTCGCTAGCTAGTACAGCCCGCACAGTGTGCGAGAATTGTGTAACACGTTCCTTTGACAAAAGTGTCTGTCCGGAGTACTCCGGACAGTGTAATGTGATGAAAGGAACGAGTCCCTAGTAACTCCTAGGCCGAGAAGGTCTGACCTTCATAGTACAGCATGGACTGTATTGAAGGCAGAGGGTATCCTCAATCAAAACCTAGTGGCGCCCAATTCGCCGAGTGCGCAAGCGGTGTAGATGAAATATATGGCATGCATTCGCGCACAAGTTGGTATCATTGCATAGAGCGTCCATTTATCTACCTAAAATGCACTTACTTCTAACATTTTAACGTATTATAAAGACGGATTGGACTCCAGAAGACGACGTGGTATCAACAATCTGTCGTTATCCTACGTTAATAAAATAGAGGTAAGTGCATGTTAGATAGATAAATGGACACTCTATCAAATGGTGCCAATTTCCCAACGTGTGCACGAATGTATGCCATATTTTTCAGCTACACCCCTGGCGCACTTGGCAAATGTTTTGCCCCTAGGTTTTGATGGAGGTTCTCCCCTGACGTCAAGACAGCCTCAAGATGTACTATGACGTCAGAGCTTCTCGGACTAAGTAACTCCATGCTAACGTACAGGAGTTGCGCCTCTCTTAGCGCTACGATAGTTCTGTGGAACGGACCCCTGAACAGATGGGTGGTGTTATAGTATGTGTCGTACGTAGAAGCACTCGTCAACAGTTTCAATAAGATACACGTACAACATGACATCAACTTCCTATGTATTTCGTAGGTGAGAGATTCTTCGGCGAGCCCGCACCAAGTCCAGCAGGATCTACCTACACGTGACCTCTGACGTGACCTCTGACGTCAGTCCTTAGCAACGCTTCCGCACAGCGTCTTGTCAGAATCTAGTCCTCTTTATACCACCGTGGCACTGAACGATGAAACATAATCTTTGAATTAAGAGATTTGTAAAGGTTCTAGAAAGTTTGGAACAGTAGAAGGGTTGGTTGATTCTTTTTGCAATGGCCGGCTTGCCCTTTGACGAGATCTCACGTGGATTGAGTTCCGCCCATGCCCTTTGGCCTCATTCGTAAAGTTCCTATCACGGGGGAACTTGTGCGCATGTGCAGATGCTATGTCCTGCTCTATGGTGCCAGGATGTAGCGGATGGAGACATGGGAGAAGCACTACTTCCGGTTGAGACAGGATTCCCATTTTAAAGATGCGTTGGTGATTGTGCCATATATTTTTGGATAGTATCATAGTAGTTCTTTCACTGCTTTGCTCGTCGTCGTCGGCCATTCCTTGTCCGTCGTTCTGCTTGAATAAACGAAATGAATGGTATGTTTAAATGTAGGAAGCCAATGAACATCTTGTTACAGCCAAATTAGTGTATCATATATAATAATTAATACGTTCTTTGGTCTACAATGGTAACTTGTTAACTCAGTAAGTCCTATGCACTGTCCTAGCTAGAACATATTTCAATCTGTCTTATTTGCATATTAAAGGCATATATATATATATATATATATATATATATATATATATATATATAGAGAGAGAGAGAGAGAGAGAGAGAGAGAGCGAGCTAATGGCCTCATCGAAGCTATATTATTAGCCTCATATAGCAATATGCCATGGCTATAAATATGCCTACCTTTTCTTTTTGGCGATCTTCGTTTCCGGATGCACTTCCTCTTGCAACGCTTCTTCCGTCCAAAATTATTGCCTCCGGTTCTGCATCCCCGGAACTTCCGGCACTTTCCGGTTTCCGGGTCGAAGTACCATCTCTTCCGGATCTTCAGGTTTTTGCAGTCCTTGGCTGCTTCCGTCAGCGGAAGGAGACAGACAGCGTTCGGAGCGGAAGAAGCACGGGAGGAGGACACCCGGGCGTCGTCGGATTGCAAGCGGGCCGGATACAGTTTAATCTTCCGTCGTCTCTTTGAGCGAACATCTGAATTAAGAAAAATGAAACATTTATAATGTGAAATATATTGAGCATCTACTAGTATACTGAAGATGGCAGATGATGGCATGTTATATGCATTTCAGAATATAATCTATATAAATGCTCGTACGGCAGCCGTAACGGTTAAATGCACGGTTTTCAATTGTTTTACTGGAACCCCAGAATAGTTTCCCGCCTGGTTCCATTGTGAAAAGTGCATGTGTTTATAAAAAGGAGCGATCCGATGCAGTGAAAACGCAGCGGGAGCCGTTGCGTTAACCGCGTTAGGTCTGAACGGACCTTAATGGTATCCTAAGTCGTAAGTTTACACAGAGAGAAAAAATATCAGAATTCGCCACTTTTGACAACACCAGAAAGATGTTGATAAAGTAAAGTTCATCGCTGTATGACAATTAATGTTATTGAAAATGTTGTAGGTTTTTTTTAATTTAAAAAAAGCAATAGCTATAAAAATAAAAAGCTTTTGGAGTAATAAGATATACTAGTACATAGACCATTGTCCTACTCAATGATTGGTGGATGTTAGGTAGGGACATGGTCTGTGTTTCAGGCCTATGCCATATATGTTTTAGCGAAGCAGCATTTATCTCTTCCTCTAGGATGTACAAAGATCCATGTGAATTCATCATGGCAAGTTCACTAGAACATTGACCTAGAAGCATGCGAACATTTATACTGAGCAGTGTTCATTATCTAGTATATCTCATTATCTCACATTCCAAGACCAAAACCCCCATACTATGAAAGGTGGCATTATTTACACGTGTTTGGTAAAATAGAGAGTTTGTTTAGTAAAGCTCAACACGTCTTTAATTCAGCCCAGTAATAGTCTACACACAAAAACTTGGACCACATTCTTCAGTTTTAGCGGTTGTTATCGAGGAGATATTGGTTATCGAGTAGAATGTCCTTATCTGACCCCCCGGGGTCACATCCTGGCGAGAGGGCGCGTGCCACGAGGCAGTAGGTTAAGTCGAAAATCAGCAATTTATCCCTTGGTTAGGCTCTTTACACCAGTTCCACTCGGAATTGAGGTCCGTGATATGAGTTACTCGATATTCGTTGTCTAAGAACTGATATAGCAATAAACGCAATCGTGTGCAGTACAAGTAGAGGTGAGTATATGGATATATGCGTTAGGCTTACCAGTTAGCATGAAAGCACTGCACCATCATGGCATGATCGATGCCTGCGGAAATTACGGTTCTAGGTGTCGTTTCTCGAAGCTCTCATAATCCATTATGAGACTATAGGGCTCTCGTAAGTGCACGATCCACATGTATTACAGATCGCTACAAGAGTCCGTATGGTCTCTTTGTATATATGAGAGCTAAGAGAAGCGATACCCTGAAACCATCATGATAGAAAGAGATATTCGCGGAAGTTACGTTTCTGAAGTCATCGTGATAGAAAGTGGGATCCTAAAAGGATTTTCAACAGATATCTTTCCTGTGCATTACTTGTGTTCAAATGCAATAGTATGTGTTACAGGTGTTGCGGGTCTCTTTTCTTAACTACCAAGATGAGATATGACAAAAATAATCTTGGAAATGTCTGTAATCTCAAATAAAACCACAGAACCGAAAAGAAAAGTAAAACATTTGTTTTTAATATACTCAATCTTAAAGTAGGCCTAATAACGCATTACAGAAGTAACTGACCATGAAGTGGTTTCACAATTACGATAATCATTTCCTAACCCGGTAATAGGAACATTTCCCCCACCCACGCTGTCGGCTATTCTATGTTAGGTACGACATTAATATAAGAATAACTGGAAATTAACGACGCGATAAATTGAGTGATATGCCCTAAGACGGACAGAGCACAAACCGGGTTATCTCCAGGTACATAAAACATAACAGGACCTTTCACATTACATTAGCTACTCCCGACGACGAAACGCACGTTGCCGCGAAATATTCAACGTATTTTGATAAAAATAAATAATATATTTGGATGACACAACTGCGCAGTGGACGTAACGACCTTGCAATACGAGAAGGCAAACATGGGTAGGTCGAATAAGTAAATGAAATGTGAGGTTGGTTATTTTGGCTATGTATTCTCGAATGCCGGACCGGGTAGGTCTACTGTACAGGGAACAAGTAGTCTAACAAACTCTACTTCACGTCGCCACAAGGGTAGTTGTTTTATCATTTTGTTAAAACGACAATAGAGGGAGGTGACGATAATTCGCCATGAACAGCGATTAATGTTTCTCAAAAATGATAGTTGTATTGCCAAATGGGATATTTTCGGCTTGTAGAGTTTACAAAGCTTAGTGTACAGGCCTAACTCGATGTTATTGCGAGTGGTGGTAAGCCACGTTTATCGACACGTAAAAGCGCAACTTTCACAACAATAACAAAGAAAATATCGACAGGACAATAAATGAAATTTCGATGTTATTGTTTTGTAGTGAAGCTATTGATTAATGAACGCGTGGCTTCTTGCAAATATTACATCTAGCTGATAATTTGATATACAGTCAAACCTCATTTAGCCGAAACTAGCGGCCGATTCGAGACATCCTGGCATTCGAAACAAGATAGTTGTCCAAATAACAGATTGCATACCCAAAGTATGACTAAATATCATAGCCGGCATATCGGTATGTAAATTCAGACTACGACATATATATCATATACCATCCTCGCAACCCATTGGTACATATTGCACTCAGGACTCGTTCCATGGCGTGGAACATGTCCAACAAGTCCTGAGTGCAATAATGTGCCGCTGGAGCGAGAGTGGATGCTGGCCGCACACTAGCGATTTCCGTCGCCGACGCGTCGCCAATATTTGTTGGCCGACGGAAAATCGCAAGTGTGTGCTGGCTGGTGACTGCGATTTTTAGTCTCGCCGACTAATCGCACAATCTCCAACATGTTTTGATATGTGGAGTACCGCACACTAGGCGATCGAAATCCGACGGAAATCGGCGACAGAAATCGCTAGTGTGCGGTCGCTATTAGATAACGTATTTTGATGAGAATCGCATCTCCTGATGACACAACTACGCAGTTAAGTTTTCTCAGTGGTCGTAGCAACCTTCTTGAAATAGGAGAAGGCAAACATGGATATATTCTTTCCATTGAGTTAACTCGGAGATATGAAGATTTATCGTACGGTTTAACCCTGCTGCTGGTTGGATCTCGGAACTGGCAAGTACTATAGCCACAACGTCGCGTATATTTACAGTTTATTAACAGTGCATACGTGAAATATGCAGGCAGGCATACTATGATTGTGCATATCTCTCGTACAATTTGCGTCGCGTCGTACGAGCGCCGCCCCCGCGTCATTATACACGATAAGCTGTTCATTTATTGCCATGAAACTATTTGAGGCGTCTCGTGCCGGTTTAATACTCTTGACCTCCTCGGTCCGCGACATTCCTGGTCCCAGTTAGATATCTACCACGGGGTGCTGGGGTATGGGACGGGGTCACTGGGTGCGTGTGTGGTGAGACGATAGGACTGTATGGGTTGTCAGTGCTGTAGAGATGTGTGTGTGTGTGTGTGTGTGTGCATGTGCGTATGTGTGTGCACGTGTTTGTTTGTGTGTGTGTGTGTGTGTATGTGTGTACACGTATATGTGTGTGTGTGTGTGTGTTTGTGTGCATGTGCGTATGTGTGTGCACGTGTTTGTGTGTGTGTGTATGTGTGTGCACGTGTTTGTGTGTGTGTACGTGTTTGCGTGTGTGTGTGTGTGTGTACACGTATGTGTGTGCGTGTGTGTGTGTGTGTGTGTGTGTGTGTGTGTGTGTGCATGTGATATATGTAGGCCTATGTGTGTGCGTGCGTTTATGAGTATGCGAGTGAGTGTGTAGGAAGTAGGGCGGGTAATACTAATAATAATAACAACATGTATTGATATTGCCATCTTGCCATCAAATTAAGCGCTATCCGGGCAGTGGATAACTACACCTTCTCAACTACCTGGGGAGTATACAAGCAAAGCTACCAGTTCTGTGGCTAAAGGTTAATATTCACGATCCCTCGCATCCCACCGGGTACCCATGCAGCTAATCTAGAAATCGGGGCAGGTTGGCTAGTCTAGGTCACCTCTAGCTATTAGTATATGCACAAACATGTATTTTGCGTGAAAATACTTCAAATCATATTGGAAACAAGCTGCGAGAGTATTGTTTATCAGATACAAGAGCAAAAATAATTTCTATATAAAAAGAAAATAACAAAAAAAAAATATTGATATACCCAGTAACCCTGTAAAGTGGGTGTACTAATCCTAAGATCGGTATAGTTAACGTGGGTGTACATAAATTGAGATGTATTATGTCTCAAGGGTACACCTGCCTCATGACGGTCCACCCTTACGGCAGCTGGTGTTAACGTTATCCCAAGGAATGTTATCATAGCATGTCTATGTGCATTTCCAGATAGCATGGCGCAATGTTACTCACAGGTATACGCAGTCAGGAGACGTATTAATAGCCTATAGGGCATGACTTGCGAGATGAGACGAGTATGTTTTGGTGTAGACATGGACAAGTGTGTGGGTATTTTTTTACTTCCGGTGCATGTAAGTGTTATCATAATGGCTGTCGTATCTGATACCACGTGACAAACTAGACGAGTTGGAATTTGAGAGTGACAAGCCATAATGGGAATGTTGATCGACGCTCAATCATGTAAATCTATCATAGTTACACGTTTTCATTAATAAATAGTGCACACGGTTCAATAGCAATTTGCGATTGCAGGTGTATACTCCCCAGGGAATAGAGAATGAACGCTGAGTACACACTGATCCATTGACCGATGGTAATAATGTAGCGCTTTGAGCATGCCTTATTAGGGGCAGATAACGTCCATTATTATTATTTATTACTTTTAAAAAATGTACAGTAGACCTCGCATATAACGGACTCATTGGGACCGGCTATTTCTGTCCGTTATATGCGAAGTCCGTTATACGCATATGTCGCAATGAGCGTTAGACGGAATCGGGACGTCAGATTCCGTCCGTTATATGCGAGGGTTCGGTTTATGCGAGGTCTACTGTATATAGTTTGAATATGGTGGGGGTACATCTCAAAATACCAATTTCGACATAACATGTGTAAAATATATTCTATTACTCACCCACTCATCAAATTAGGATTAGGATTAGGGATTAGGAATATAGGGCTAAGCTTTTACGGCAATGTTATAATTATAGTTTTCAACGTGTAATTAGCTGTTCTTATACCACCGTGGGTCATGGTGGGTGGTGAATAGAGAATAAAACTTGACTTGACTTGACTTGACTTAATTCATCTATGTTGGTATTATATTGGATATAGTATTTGAAACAAACCAACGCCTTCATGTTAATCTGGGGAGCGACATTAATATAGGATGTTATCATCCTGTTTGTCAATCCCCTCTCATGATTTATGTATACATATTATTGTATTGTTAAATGTCTTGTGTGTATTTTCTTTCATGAGAATAAATATTGTTTAAATCATGTTAATTGGATGGTTTTACTAATAACTTATTTAACTTCTTTTTCAGGAAATGTTTCGAAAATGTCGAAGATGTATTTTCATCGGGCTTGCCATCGTATGCACTGTTCTAGTCGGAAAAGCGTTCAAGGATACTCTTAGACCATTACGAACGATAAGACTGAATACAGATAAGTATGAATCGTATGTGAAATCCATTTTGACGGATATAAAAGAAGAAACATTGCCGGTTTTAGTGCTGAAAAATAACGAAAGCTTTCATCCATATTATCTGTCTCCGATGTTGCAATTTAAAAACGATGTTCACCGTCGGCGATCAAGGTTCAATTTAACAGGAGTGGAGGAGATATTTTCCAGGAAACACCATAGCGAAAAGTTAATAGTCTACTATAACCTACCACGGTGGCATACAATGGAGACACGCTACAAAAACAGCCTGAAAAACTGTCGCTTACAAGGTTGCAAATTTACGGACGACAAAAGCCTTTTACCAAAAGCTGATGCCGTCATATTCTTTGTCCTTGACCTTGGAAATGTGAAACCTCCTCCCAAACCAGCCAATCAGATGTGGATATTTTTTGCACACGAAGCCCCGTGGAATTTCTCTCAGTGGAATGGTCTCTTTAACTGGACTATGACGTTCAGATTCGACTCTGACATCGTGTGTCCATATTACATGCTCACACCCAAACCGGAACCAGATTTGCGAGACTTTAAACAAATCGCTGCGTACAAATCTAAACCGGTTATGTGGTTGGTTTCCAATTGCAACGCTCGATCGAAGCGGGATAACTACGTGAAGGAACTTCAAAAATACATTCCCGTTGACATATACGGAGGATGTGGGCCATTAAAATGTCCAAGAACCGGAAGTAACAGCTGTGATAACATTCAAACAACGACGTACAAATTCTATCTAGCGTTTGAGAATTCACTCTGCAGGGGTTACGTCACGGAGAAGCTCTTCCGGTGTTTTAAGCTAGACATCGTTCCCGTCGTGCGCGGAGGTTCAAGATACGCGGATATCCTGCCAAAAGGGACGTATATCAACACTGCAGATTTTGCTACACCTCAAAAACTGGCAGAATATTTACAATACCTGGACTCTAACGCAACGGAATACGCCGGGTATCTTCTGCGGAAGTCTCAGTTTACGATAACACACCCAGAGTCCACCCTGGATTCGTCTATTTGCGATATATGCTTGAAACTGCATGATCTGGAAAGGTTCGCGAATACATACTACGATGTGAACAAGTGGTGGAACTCAGACTCGTGTCAAGACGTTGTCACTGACATCTAGGGCATGCCCCTTTAACTGCATGATCTGGACAGGTTCGCGATGTGAACACGTGGTGAACTCAGACTCGTATCAAGACGTTGTCACTGACATCTAGGGTGTGTCCCTTTAACTGCATGATCTGGACAGGTTCGCGATGTGAACACGTGGTGAACTCAGACTCGTATCAAGACGTTGTCAC
>JAUTBZ010132027.1:0-14007 GCA_032361785.1 Lepetodrilus galriftensis
TTTCCTTCCTAAAGATTACATCAATCCAAACGCTACCATTGTGGCCTATGGGAAAGTATTTGGTGGTGTAATACCTAAAGGCATAATATCACAGCTGATATACCTGTATAATGGACAAACGAATTTCTATCTGAGACTAATTACGCTTGATGTATTCAGCCCAAAGTTGTTATTTACTGATGTACTTAGTCCCCAGTACTCGATAGTTATCAAAATATTAATAGTTTATATGAATAAAGCGAATTTTCCTCTATTTATCTTGTCTTTGAACTCATCTATGAAGGAATCTGCGAACGAACATTAGAGTTATTTCCCCCTTGCATGATATATAATGAAGCAAACACATACGGACCATATTCAGTTTGTCTATCTTGGGGTTACAGTGGGGATTTGTCAACCAAACAGCGGTGGAAAGCTGTTTGGAAGTACAAACATGATGTTATGTATATCAAGTGAATGTAAACTAACGTCCAAAAGAAAGTATACCACGTAAAAAGTTCTCTAATGTTTATATAACTTCAAAAATAGGTATGGAATGGTACAGACATATGTTGTACGCATACAGCCAAATGTATTGGGTGACAAAAAGAGGGGTAACGTGAATATTTTCATGAAAAACCTGTATTGTGTCAAAATGACGTCTGGCCCAGTAGAACGAAATTCTGGTGCAAGACATTTGTATAAAAATGCTGAAATGACACGTTCGGATGCACCCGCGTTTGTTATACCAGGTTGATGACATGATTACAGCAGACAGGGCAGACATCAGGCAGGTCTATAATTGCAAGACCGCTGTTGACAACCTTCACTGAAAAGCATTACATCCGGGTTATTCATTTAAGAAACCACTTCGTCATCGCGACGCAAACGGCGGGGACGGCACTGGGACCTCACATCAGTCGACAGACAGTGTCCAGACGATTGCATTAGCATGGTATCCGAGCACGTCGACCCTCCCGTGGAGTGACGTTGACGCTCCAAAACGGAACATTCTCAACGACACGAAATTTAATGTTTTACCATGGTCATCATGTTTTACTGACCGACAGATCAGGAGACGACCAGTACCACTAGTCAACCGTCAACCCTGGAAGAATGTATTAACGAGAAATGACAGTTACTTATCCCCAACGACCAACGTCATTCGACGTTTGACGTCATCGGTTCGGCGCCGAGTTCTGGCGTGCATTGACCATACTCGGTATTAAACGCGTGTTAAATGACTTTTCAGTCTTTTCTTGAACATTTTGTTCGCGAGTGATACTGTGAATTACCTCTGTTTTGACCCCATGTGTCTTAATGCCTCTGTTACTCGTAAAGTGTCATGAATATTGTCATGACAATTGCTATAACATCACTCTGGTGAAATATTTAAAAGTTAATTTTCTATATAGTTTTGTTCTTCTTCCATAGTCTTTCGAAACCTTGGTATACTTTCTTTTGGACGTTAGTTACTTTGCAGATATAGCTAAGAACTTGTCCTAAACAACCATACATGTCTGTGATATTATGCCTTTAACTTGAGTGGATTTATATTGAGCAGTATATTGCCTATAATTGTAGGAATACACAACAACAGTGTATTGTGGCACGACTCACAAACCACAGTTGGCGCAGCACAGACGAACGGAAATAAAACATGCACACCAATAATAGGCTTAACAAGCATTGCCTGTGAAGCATGTGTATTATATTGAGTCGTAGTGGCAGCTGAAGAAAGCTATGAACTAATTATATAACAAGTTCAAAAGTACCAATTAATTCCGCATAAGAAGTAAATGTTGATGATTTAACCAGTCCTGCTCGCGTCCTGTTAGAGAGTCGTTCACTGTACAGGAAGCACTCCCCGTAGGCAAACCGCAGAGCCAGACAGCGTATCTCTACCTCTGCAAGACACTTCTCCTGACACTGGGACATAGAGGGAACGTGGTAGTAGTACACAGTGTCAGCCTTGGCTACCAGAACACCTACATTAATGGGTAGGACACTGAAGCGATCTAAAATAGAAAGGAAAATAGCATTTATTTTAGATAGCTAGGCTATTAATTGGCTATTTCATTAACCATGTAGGCCTATTTGAAATTATGTATCGTTATATTTCTTATGTACGGATTATGATAAACATGTTTCTTTTCTTTTTTTTTCCCACCCAAAGAACCTTGTCGGGAAATTATGCTATTATCTGATATCCATAGCACAAAATTACTAATATCTTAAATGACTTGGGTCATCAATAGATTAATATGTTCATATAATATCAATCAAGTTTGCATGGGTTAATGCAAAATGAACATCTCGAATTTGTGACAAGATATGTCAGCATGTGCTGTACCCTCCTAGCTTACTAGCAACTCATAGAATATTGTACAAATATGGGAATGTAGGAATATATGAATATATGGAAATACATGTGACCTTTGCACACGGGCATCGGCTCCCAGAATCCATTGGGCTGACACGTGACAGTGAGTTTACTGCCAGGAGCTAACCGTCCTAACGGTGTGCAGGCGTACGTGATGCTGCTGCCGATGGCTCTGTCGGAGGAGGTCACCACTACAGTGTTGTTGACCACAGGCAGCGGTGGACAGGCTGAAACACACGGATGACCGGTACAGTGATTATACACCTAACGAACCGTTACCCTTGTAATGGAGTTAAAACAATGACTGCCTGAGCCCATTTCCTCAAGAAACCATTCATCTATGTTGCCGCTTTCGTATTGTTACCTTCGTTCTGCGGAACTGGATGCTAGACATTTATTGTAATAATACTACTAATAATATGAAGAAGAAGAAGAAGAAGAACAACAACAACAACAACAACAATAACAATTCCACTTCGAAAGCATTCTCAAAGCGCTATGTAATTAGTATTACCCCGTTCGATGGATCAATGTGAACTAAAATGGAAACATGAACAGACTGGGTTTTGTAGTTACTAGTAGTAGTACAACGGTAACAGGAACCGACTATAGTCATCCAGCCTTTTGAAGTTTAAGTCATTCTATTGGTGATGTTCATGTGCTGTTTCTCCCACAGGCAATGCTAGGCAATGTCGATTGTGTAAAGTGTCCCTTGTACACACTTTAAGAAATATAATATACCACCGCGCATAATCAATAATCAATAAGACATTTAAAATAGGTGTGTATTTAATTTTATATCAGGATTGCCGAAACCAAGAAGCCGTTTGGACATTCCGTAAGGAATGTAAAATGTAAACTATTTTTGAGCAAGAGTAGAAATCTCGTACCTATCCGTTTCTCCGGATTAGATACTAAGCCTTCATATCCAGGGTCTTGTATGGACTTGATGTCAGAGTACATTTGACAGCCGGCACTGTAGGTGAATCCAACGCAGTTCTCTCTCTCGGAATAGCACAACCGAGAACATTCTTCGGTGGAGCCGACTTGGATAGTTTTGAAACGTTTACCATAGGTCCCAGACCCGCTGCCAAAAGTAGTGGTACTCAGTGCTATAAATGAAGAATGTTACATACAAATCATGATTTGTGTTGTAAATATAGGTCAAAATAAACTAGATATATATCTAATCGCAAAATACAGTATACAAGCGCAGTATCAAGGTCCATTCACACCACCAGAGGCGTATTTCTCTGCAACAAACTCGGCGAATTACCTTCTGAGGTAGAAGCTTATCATTTATCTGTACAGTATGTACACCAAAAGCGAAATTCGCAACTGCAACTTTCGATAGAATCTTTTATTGTCGCCACTGAATGTCGCGGCGATAAAGCACTCGCCTCTGGTGTGTAATGAGTGAATATGGAGTTTAACGTCGCTGCGGGAATCTTTCACCCATTTGCGACGACTGGTGTGTAAGGACCTGTACAATCTTAAACGTATTAGTAGTAATAAGGCCAGTATAACATTAATATGTCAATAGGTTGTACTGAATATCCAAGATTTTCTATTCTCAGATACATTCTACTATTGAGTGCACATACATTTGCCTAATTTAAAGCTGTTTTATGTGTCTACAGGTAATACTCTACCAATGTACTGGAACTAGTCGTCACACCAGCCATGGTTATGTAAATTTGCAAGCCAGTTATTAGTTGAAATGTTGGAAACATAATTTTATATGGATTATTTGTCTGGGATTCTAAAAGCATTCCAGGTTTATAATTGGCATAAGAACTAATTACAACTTGATCCATTGATCTGAGCCATCAATCTGTGAAATTCAGAGTTGGCCAATATCTGCGAAACCAGGGTGACCCACTTCCTTCATGTCTGTATATGTCATATGATAAGTAATATCAACAGTCTGGACATGTCTGAGTAGGAGCAGTCGCTATAAATAAGAATTAGTATACAGGTTAGAAATATTCTGCAGAGAGAATCTCAAACTCACGGACACAAGTGGGCGGGGCTCCCCAGGTGGGGCTGGACGCGGTGCGTTGACAGGTGATCCGTCCTGTGTGTGTTGCACCTATGATGGAGCCAGGCTTGCACTTGTATTCAATGACAGTGCCTACAGCTACATAGTCGGTCACGTCGCTGGCGTAGCTGTTGGGTACTGACGGCGGTGTATAACACACTGGAAATGATAAAGTTTCCAGTTTATGAATTTTTATGACAGCAATATATGGACGAATATGTAAACTAGAAATTAAGCTACACATCAGATTATTTTCTTTTCTTGGAAACTAATATTAGTCTATGTATATGTATATCAATGGCAAATCTGCCATGAATGTCACAGCAAGATGTTATAATTGGTAATATTAAACACCAAAGGGATCATGATCTATTAACGATGTTATTTCAAAGAACAATTTTAATTATTATTACTTCTTGGTCTATGTATCTGTTCAGTATTAGAACACATTTCAAAACATATATATATTTCACGAAATGGTCGTATACTTTAGTCCTGACGTAAATCAGAGTCTACGTCAAGGTTTTACAATACAACAGAAGGAATTGGCGTGTGCCTCGATTTGCACCTTACAGGTATACGCGACCCTTACAGTCAGAGACTTACTCTCTGGGTTGGCACATATGAAGGCTATGGGATCTTTAGGATAGCACGTGGACTTGACCCACGTGCCCTGTACACTGATGTAGACGCAGGTGTCGTAGATGGCCAGACCGGTTCCCGTGCCATTCCGGAAGTTCGTATAACTGACGCCCTCAGTGACGACAGCACCGTCCGCCCACTTCAACTCCCCCTCCCGGCCATGTAAACTGATCCACTTGTTACCATATACTCTAAAAGACAGTCGTTTAAAAAGGTTGCTATACAATCAAGAAACGAATGTATGAATGAAACTATGGATTTGCAAACATTAATATATATATTTTCGTTTTCTTAAGGGCGTGGGCGAGAATTCGTCTGCCAGAAGAAGAAGACGTCTTCTGCCGCAAAACGATCAGCAAGAAGACGTCTTCTGGAAGATGGATCGTCAAATCGATCACGCCCTTAATGTGAGGTGTTAGTAAGATATTGCCTTGAAGACACGGGTACCCACGGTGATGTTGATGTAGTCGCCTGTGTCACTGATGACGAAAGGGAAGTCCTGGGGCTCGGAGACGGAGTGAGACATGAGGACCATGTAGGGAAGGCGGTACACGATCAGTTGGATGTCGTACGCCGTGGCGGTGGAGCTGGCGTTGTGAGTCAGACTCACTGTCAACGTCACGTCATTCCTGAAACAACCAAGGTGCCGTTGCACCAAGCTCTCGTATCTAATAAAAGACCATAGTGCTCGCGTAGTGAACAGCTACAAGAAATATCACATGGAATTAGGATTATATGAATAGTCCGAAAAACATGGGTGAGCATTCTTAATCTGATCACATATTGCAAAACTATGTTATTTAAACTTTGACAGTAGCCAGGTCTGGTATAATTTGGTCAATTGGTGGATTCAGTTCAGTAAAACATCCTAAAGAATACATATAATATAACACAGCAATTTTAACAGCTGTATACAATATACGGCAGGCTATACCTATCTTCTCCCGCACAAACAGCTGAGGCGGACACACCAAGGTCAAGGTCAGGTTTCCTGTTGTCAGCATCCGGGGCATCTACGATCAAGGTCATGTCAGAAATCCAGATCATTTCGTTCCCAAATTTTACCGCTGCCCCTACTGTGAGATTGTCTCCGTTCTTCATCACCGTGTAGTCCTCCAGACGAACAAGAAAACCTACAGTCACACCGGCCTGCGTCTCGCCGACGTCCTTCTCGAGGAGAGGGTACTGTACAGCTCCCATGTTCTCCTGGAAAGTGTTCAGGGTGGACCACACCACCGGTTCGATCAGCGACACGTTTCCAATAGATTCTGAAGTCAGTCCGAACGTCCGGTTTGCTTCCAGCTTCTGGACAGTCAGCATTACCTCTCTTGAAGTGTTCTCGAATGGAGCGATGATCTCCACCAGGGGGCTGACATTATCGTCGGCAAATGTCAAGGACACGTCGCCAGCCGCGGTTTTCATGATTCCGATGATGTCTGTCGCCGGAGGGACCAGTTGCACCTGTACCGGAAGTGTGTAGCCGTACTGTGATGGCAGAACGGAAGTAAATGAACCGTTGCCTTCTAGGATTGGGATGCTGATGTTGACGAGGACCTGGATGCGTTGACCTGGCCCCACGTCACCTGGGAAGACATCTGTGTGTACAGTCTATGTATGACAGGAAGTTTTCAGGAAATATGCTTGAAGATATGTCCTCACATACTTCCAAGCAAGACAGGCACGTCGTAAAATGTCAATAAAATACAAGAACTATCAAATATGTCATTATATGAACACAAGAACAAATGGAAATCTAATAAGAAAGAAACAACGGGAAGATATGCTTCCAATATTTATTACAAGGACGAATATATTACAATGCTTTGATCAGGGTCTGTGACAGTGTGCATGTGTGTGTGTGTGTGTGTGTGTGTGTGTGTGTGTGTGTGTGTGTGTGTGTGTGTGTGTGTGTGTGTGTGTGTGTGTTATCAGACATAAGAAGAATACTGTAGTTTTGTATATATACCCATAGTAGAAATCATCGTGGTAATTTGTCCCACTGAGTTTGGTTGTGCGACGTCCACACTAAAGCCGGCTGACGACGAGGAGACGTGGATGCTGAGAGTAGAGGTGGCCATTAGGAATGGAAACACAAATACGAACTCCTTCCCGTAAACATCGCGATCACCTGAAAACAACATTTCAGTGACACTATAAAATGACATACATGTATACCGGTACATATACATCACCTAATATCAACTGAATTGACTTACTAGTAATTGAATGATATTGGGTGATAAATAGAATCTCGATCATCCTCGTATGTTTTGATATCGTTGTTATTCTAATCGTTGATACAAGTAACATAAATACTAGGCAAAGCCTTGTGTTTACCTTACTTTTATCAACTCGTAGGATAACAACGATATACCAAAACACACGCTTACACTTATAGCGTAGATAGTGATATCCGTTACCATAATACGTGAACATGTTTCAGTCATTTTTTAAAAACTTCTTCTGATATATCGGTACCATCACGTACTATGTAGACTATAATCTCGGTGGAACATTTACTAATTAATATGTGTATACTATATTCGTTCTGAAACAGAACTCAGCACCTACCTGATACGATAACAGCACAGTCTTTACCGACAAAATCTGTAAGACAAATTTATAAGATGTAAACACTTTCGGAAAACTTTCTGTAATGCTTTCGGAGCTATTATATACTGACGGTATACTTAATGTATACCGTTTAGAACTTTGACTTTTGAGGGTTAATTGTCACTGTTAAAACATTTTAATATTTTAATAAAGTGAAAAGAAAGCATGTTGTTTTGTTGAAAAATAGGTTGTTCTGTAAAAAAAAGAAATTGCATAAAATGTTACGAAAAATGTTAGAACACGTAGAGCATCGTGTTGGAAAACGTTTATTAGTGTTTCATGATGTCAACCGTTCAACAATTTAACCATTAATTACACTATTCTACTGTTACCACTTCAGCTCCAAAACAGTTCTTGACATCACTGACGCATTGATAACATCTTTTATTTTCAAGAATACCATCGGCAAATTGATAAAAGAAATATGCCTTATTAAAATCATCCTCAAAATATTATTATTTAAATGAATTTAAATAATAAAATGTGATGGCATATTCAGTGTTGCCAAACATTTTACTTTCAGTATATATTATAGATATATTTCGAGATAACAGGGTCATATGGTAAGAGAGTGAGTTATTGTTTTACGTCTCAGCGGGAATATTTACTATTAATTATACATGTATAGTATAGATTAAGTTGTTGTTTGGAACCGAATTGGAGTTAAAAAATGCAAAATACATGCACTTAGCATACATATTATCGCTGTTGTGCCTCCAAATGCCTGTTCACCACTGTAGGATAGGTAAACTTCCACAACACCTGTGACTCCACTGATAGTGTTAATATGTCTGTGGGACCGCATTTGGTTACGGTCAAACTTAAATCAGGGGCAGCTAATTTTACTTTGGTCCCTCATCGCAATAGACTCGTCTCTTGTACACAACACATTTATGCTACAGGGACTTGTACACCAAGACGAGATAGCCAGCAATAGCCAGCCAGTAGCCAGCAATAGCCAGCCAGTAGTCAGCAATAGCCAGCCAGTAGCCAGCTATAGCCAGTCAGTAGCCAGCAATAGCCAGCCAGTAGCTGCTTCTGGTAGTTCACATACCTGTTGGTGTGCACGTGTCTTCGTCAGCGATGCCGTCACAGTCGTTATCGACCTCGTCACCGATAGACATCGTCGTAGCCACACAAGGCTGTTTACCATGGATTAATGTCAAAATTATCAAACGTGAAAACGAAAATATGTTTATTTTGTATCTCATATTCAATGAACATCATCCTTAAAGTTTACACTACTTGATAATTAAGAGGGGTTGATAGCTAGGCTACTATTGCTGCAAGTGAATATCCAATTTGCAATTGGTAGATTCTTGATAATTTAATGTTTTAGTAATATATGATACTAATCATGTACGTATGTAAAGAACTAGCATTAGGATAATTATGTAACGACCGGTAAATGATACATATAAAATATCACATGAGTTACGAGGGATTACAGCTGATCGTTAACCAGTGAAATTAACGTTAGGAAGCTCGTGAATGAAGCTATACTGAGTCTTACGTCACTCAGATGTTGAACTAGAGCTCCTGCAGTGGGCTGCCAAAGTATACTCAGGACCATAAGAAAGTACTTAGTATTCCCAAATTGAGAGGCCTAATTTAATTTCGAAGAAAGCATCCTATAAGTGGAAATACCTACCTCGTTAATGACTGTGTAACTCCTACCTCCAACGTACGCGTTCGATATTGTCCCGTGTCCATATGCGTAGACAGCGAACTCCGCCGCGAGATTAGTTGTCCGAATAGTGTTGTAGTCCAAGGCTACGGTGACGTCTGCTACCATATACACTGACCCCGGGACAGCCACCCAGCCCGTCACTGGCACAAACTCAGTCTGTATGTCGGTGGTATACTTCTTCTTGGCCACGACCGTAAGAACATTAACCGTGGAACCGGAACTTTTTGGAACTACGATGTCACCACCTACAAGGAATTGCTCGTTTGGAATCAGGACAACCATGGTTGGAAATCCTGGCTCGGTTGTCTTCCTTTCGCTGACCGAGAAACGCACAACCATGATGGGCTTGTCGGCAGAGATGATCCGGGTCTGACCTTGACTGAAGTTCCGCTGTATCCACTGACCGGCGCTGGGGAGCTCTATTCGACTCTCGGTGGAGATCCTGATTGTGGTCAGGGATTCTGAAGTCAGGATCCTAAAGTAGTCTCCGCTGCCTGGTCGTCCTGGTGTCCCCACCGCCACGTAGTCTTTGCCCCACGTGGTCACCGGCGTCATCGGCTCCAGGAGGTATCCCTGTCCGCTCCCCTGAACACTGCTTCCGCTACTTCCGCTGAACACCGCGACCTTGCTGCTAGAGATGATTCTAGTTCCCGTTAAATCGCTATCACTCTGTATTTGAGCAACCTCATACTTCTGAGCAAATGTTATCACGATTGTGTCTCCAGTGCCGTAAGTAGTTCCCATGAAAGTCACCGAAAGGCCACTTACTTGTGCTGATAGATGTATGCTCACTGAAGTGCCGGCGGTTAATGAAACTATTTGAATTTGACACGGCTGATTTGGAACTTCGCAAAACGTTACTGCGAAATAGTCTATTCCAAGAGCACTCTTTGGAATGGCGGAATACATCTCACCCCTGTCGTTGGAATGGAAGTTTCCAAAAACTGTCGTTGGTTTGCTGGTCGTAACAATGACCATGTTTACGAATGTTCCGTTTCCTTTCAACACGTCGGATGTGCCAAACATTTGGAGGTTATTAAATCCCGCCAGCATTTGATCTGCAGCCGCCGCTCCGGAATTCAATATACTGACCTGGAAGGGAGGCGATTTACAGAGCATATGACATGAGACTTCTTGTACTCCGGTTTGTCCCCGCATTTCAGGATATACCAGAACGAAGTCATGTCCTATATGAGAGGCAGAAGCTGCTTCTGTAAAGATATGAAGGAACCAGGATTACTTCTACGTAGTTATATATCAGGGCCCGTATTT
This sequence comes from Lepetodrilus galriftensis, assembly GCA_032361785.1. Taxonomy (NCBI): domain Eukaryota; kingdom Metazoa; phylum Mollusca; class Gastropoda; order Lepetellida; family Lepetodrilidae; genus Lepetodrilus; species Lepetodrilus galriftensis. The sequence continues at coordinate 10,621 of JAUTBZ010132027.1, forward strand.
ATAACAACTTTTAGCGCACTTTGATAATCTTTATAAATACCGGTCCAGGTACCACATAAATCCACAACAGAGTTGAAATTAAACGGGTTTATGTATTTATATTACAGTAATCAGCACTCATGCGAAGTCGAAATCACATGTAACGCTAAATCTGAAATTACTAGCCTAACGGTTTTGTCACATAACTATGGTATTATAAGCCAAACTCAATTGCATGTCAGTGTTAGTGGTTATTGATGTAAAATAAACACAACATATTTGCGATTACCTGAACATTCCATCAAGTACACGACCGTCATCAGTGCCAGGCCTGCGGCTACAGAGTCCATGTTCTGTGAAAACGAGACAATATTCATAGCAGTGGACTGCGAATCAAGTTTCAATTTCACGACACGGTGCACCGTCGTTCTACAGGGCAGGGCCCCTATTCACGAAACTTCTTAAGATCTTCTTAGCTTAAGAACGTGAATAGCTCATGCTATAGATATCCTTAAGATAAAGTTAAGAACGTTCTTAGGTTAAGAATATCGTAAGAACGTTTAAAAAATAGGGCCACCGGAAGTGATTTGATACATATTAACTTGGCCATGACAGCGTCATCCGGAACTTCCTCCTCATTCCAGTCTACAAGAAGACAGTCCCATGTACACAGTAACACAGTTCGAAAGATAATTGTGTTCGCTGACGCTTGAATTGTATTTTCTATTCCATCCACATGTGTATGTACTAGTACCGTATTCGACGTATTAAACGCCCTTTGAAAAAGAAGATTTACATTTATTATTTTTATTATTATTATTATTATTTTTTAAATTAAAATAGTTAAGAGGGCGTTTATTGGAGCAGGGCGTTTAATACGTCGAATGTGCAGTATTTGATGTGTCCGTATGATTCCTACTTGTTATCGACTGGTAGTCCCAAGTTTCTGATCAAACATTGTCCATTCCTGAAATTATACATTCGCTGATTATGTGCATGGCAAGGTTATAAACAGAACGACGATACATACTAATGCGCAATCACGCAGTGTTACATAAATTACTTAACGGGTATTATTGGGAATGTTAACGTGTACATTGTCTGCACTGTTTTACAATTGCCATCGCAATGAATAACGTATGCTCATCATCATTCGTCAAACATCGTAATACATGTTCCTTCGCAACAGACTAACTTAAACTGTAAATGTCCACTCCAATGGGAAAATGTAATAGAATTAACAAACTTCAACATGTATTATTCACATCTCGAGGCATGGCCATTCGCGATCGCCTGCACGTGAATACATCTACATCATTATCAGGTCCGTTCCAAAGACATCGACATAGGAAACATTTGCCATGGACCATATGTATGGGTTGATTTATGTGGATTCGTTCAGGTTAACCCAACGCCCTCCAAGACGGTACATAATGGGTAAGTCACCTCATGTAAGCGATCAATCAGGACAATATATTGCATCCGGATGCCATAGTGGACGCTTATCATGGATTCGATGGTGCGGTTTGGAAGCGGAAATTGATCATAGAATACTGTATTTCTTCAAGCGTGCAGTAATCGTTAAAGTGTGCGCCATGAGCACCAACGAATCCCTAAACAACAGCCGATAAAAACAGATATGATCTTTGATTATTGGACTTGATAAACTATCGGGAGCATCGTGAACATTTGTAGTCGAGAGTGAACACCAATGTCTAATTAACTCCGGGAAAAAAAAGAAGATACATGTTCGATAAAATGTACTTCAGGGTAAAATAATATTGTATAAAAGTTATCAACAACAAGAAATAAAGATCGATACCAACAGTTATCCTACTCAACTTTAGCAAGGGTAATACGTCAATAGACTACGATTCTAATAAGAGGGAATGTAGATTAATCCCATCATTTATTGATCGAATTTCAACCTTTTAAAGGTATGGCCCTAGGTAATATTACATATTACATCCAAATATCTACTTGAGATTATCTAGATTACTTGAGTAATAAAGTATAAATACTATGTAAATAAGCGATGTATTGATAACGCACATGCCTGTATCAAAGACATCGATTTATGCAAAAATATGGATCGATTATGAAAATATCAGATGGCATCAACACATTACATACGTACATTCTTCTGATTCATTCATCTATCTATTGAGAACACGAGAGAAGACGATAAATTATCATATTTCAAACTATCGGCACCACCATCAAGTGTGTCATGCTTTGGCGCCCGCAACAAATAGAGTAATTGGCACGTGCATACTCTTGAGCTCCATTGATATATATATAGTAGCATGGCATCCTTTATGACATCTGGGCTTTCTTTAAGAGCTTGTTTCAATGACAGCTAGGTCATATACTTCCAGCACGCACTCTTCATCAGCTGTCTAGACTTCTGCATGGAGGTTTTTATCTGAAGAATTGTGTCTGAATAGTTCTAGCTGAAGAGTTCTTTCTATCTAGCTGAAGAGTTCCGCCTTACGAGTTCAAACCAGTTCTGTCTGTCTGTCTGTCTGTCTGTCTGTCTGTCTGTCTGTCTGTCTGAAGAGTTCTGTCTCTCTGAAGTTCTGTCTGACTTATGTCTGTAGGAATGATTATGTCTGAAGAGTTTTGTCCGTCTGAAACATAATGTCTGAGGAATGTAATAGTTCTGCGTCTGAAGAGTTCTTGTCTGGAGAATTATGTCTGTCTGAAATGGTTCTGTCTGTCTGAAGGGCTCTGTCTGTATGAATAGCTCTGTCTGTATGAAAGGTTCTGTCTGAAGAGTTCAGACGAGTTCTGAGTTTTCTGACTGTATCTGAAGTTATGTCTACATGCAGTGTTCTGATTGCGTAAACTTCAGAAGTTTCCTTTGTCATAAGATATGCAGTTTTGTCTGCCTAAAGAGATGTCTGACGAGTTATATTCAGTGTGAGTGTGCATGCTCTGTGCCAATCCCATCAAGTCATGGGTTAGAGTTTGGCATGCTCATACTAATTATGCTCATAATAATTTAATGACAAGGTATATGCCATGTAATCTACACGTAATTTCATTGGTTAAGGTACGCCAATGTTTATTCTATAAGGGTTTAATGCGCTCCTCAAAGCAGTTATTTGATATATGGAAATTACTTTATAGGTATTACATCACCAAATACTTTTCCATAGGCCACAATGGTAGAATTTGGATTGATGTAATCTTTAGGAAGGAAAGCACAATACCTGACCACACATGAAGTAACAGTTAATCGTCTGCAGAGTGTGGAAACCCACAAATAAAAACATTCTACCGGCGTGTGTTTTCTAAACACTGACAGGAAGTGGGTCACCCTGTTTCGCAGATATTGGATAACTCTGAATTTCACAGATAGAGGGCTCATATCAATGGATCAAGTTGTAATTATTTCTTATGCCA
>JAUTBZ010132038.1:0-14003 GCA_032361785.1 Lepetodrilus galriftensis
GGAAAAAAATTATTTTCGGCAACTAATTTAGGTGTACGAACTATTAGAGCGTACGAATAATTAGAGTAATTACGGTAACATATTTTTAGGGTCATGTTCCTATACCGGTCCATAAACTTTGACCGTCAGCAAATAACCATCCATACATATGGAAAGATGCTCATAAAAGTATACAGCACAATACATTTGACAATAAAGGGAAGTAAGATTTTTATTTGTATATAAATGTCCTACTGACCTACACTAAAAATGAATGCTCTAAAAATGTTCACCATCTTGTTCTGCATTGACCTATCTAGATTTCTATGGTGGCCCGTGAGAACAGGACTATTTTTGCTGAGAATAATGCAGGTTACATAGCACTGTATACTGATCCAAACTCAGTGATCAGTTTTAATAGCAGTAATCACGAAAATATAGCTACAAGTACGGTAAGATGAGCCAATTCAACCAACTAGCAGAAATTCTGTAAGCATTTCTCAAACATGCTAACTGCATTTGAAAGATTCACATGCTTGACGGCACTATTCTTGTCTTTTGACCGTGGAGAAGAAGTAGCAGCTTCCCTCTGTCACATTAACCCTATTCCTGCTGAATTTAGCACAGACACTGTTCTTTAGGGGATCTCTGGTTGCCTTCAGCATGGAGAGGGTTAAGTAACAAATCACTCTGGTCTTTTGGAGGGAATCCAGCTACAGTAATCGTTGAATGATTAGTAATGGACACTGGTGTAGACCTCGAGTCTATCCTATCAATGAAGATGTTCATCATCATTCAGGAAATTAGTATATCTGTTAACCTAATTTGCAATCAGGATTTGGAGGACTGCAATGCTTCTCCACCCAATATCATTCCCCAGGGTTGTAAGCTGTGGATCACTTCCAGGTGTTAGCGATACCACAACAGTTAGTGATACCAGGACAGTTAGCGGGTCCGCCCGTGACAGTTGACAGATCCACCCGTATCGTGATGAACGCAATGATGGACCGATGCAGGGCAGGTACAGGTCTGTAGTCTTAATATATAATAGCCAGCTGTCTTTCAACGGACATCTCGTGGCTTTCAGTGGACACCATTGGACGTGAACAGATTCTGGTGTATCTGATCACCCACTCGTTGAAGAGATAGTCGACACGGGACGTCTTGAAAGAAATGCTAACAGCGAGCTGTGTCTGCAGTTAGGGTTTGGTTACACGTAAACTCCGATTTGCTCTTTTGAAGTGTGGAAGTGATTCGGGATATGCCTCGGCCTAACGAGTTTGCTTTTCAACTGCAAATGGCTTGGCTGTATTGAAACAAGGACAGTGATATGTTAATAGTTGTCTCGGAATGTGCATGGTAGGAAATGTACACTCCATGCTGGAGTCGAGGTGAGTGCTGTCATGATTTTACATCTTTAGCTGCAGGTGTCTTAGAAAAAAAAGTAGATAATTGGTCAATTTTTGGAATTTGTACCAAATTGACGTAACTTTTAGTTGGATGACTGTGATGTGAAGTGGTTTAGAATATCACGACATGGTATTATACTTCTAGTCTGTCATATTGTTCCCACTAAATTTCGACATGTTTTAGTTTGATTTTGAATGTATGCTTTCTATCGTGTTGTGTTGCTTTCAGAGAGAAAAAAGGGTCTTTAAAATCTTATAAGCGGATTGCTTCAGTGTCATGACATTTTATTCTCCGCACATTATCTCTGGGTTCACATTTTCCCACGGTTTTGTCTCTGGGTCTTTCTACCCCGAGTTTGGATCGATGGTCCAGAGAAAAACTCCTCAGTGAAGCATGGTATTACCATCCTCGTGTCTGCAGCCAGTGTATGTTTGTACACACTTACACTAATACACATTGATTACAGTTCCATTTCCAAAACCAACGAACCATTTCAAGAGGTTATGTCCTCGGTAACTTTCAATGTCGGACTACCGAAGTATGTCTTCATCTCGTTACTTCAGTCATATGAATAATGCAATGAGTTGATTGTAATACTGGAAATATGATAACAATGGGGCTGGATTCTTTTCAGTATTTCCAATGTTCAATTTCAGTTTGAAAATTGAAGCGGCATACGTATCCCTATCAGGGGCTGATGTACTGATAAATGTACACAGATCATGTATGTTTAACTAATTTTTTTTAAAGCGGTATCGTTATACTTATTAGGGGCTGATAAACTATTCATCTGTACCCAGATAATGTATGTTTAAGATTGTTTGATTGAATTCCCTTGCTTCATTAGACATGGAGGTAGTGTTACAAGTCCATGTCGGTGAATGAATAAGTTATTGGGTTGTCATCTTGCATCGTCTTCCAAGATATTGGCTGTCGCTGAATTCACAAACTCATTCAAGTTACATCTGCATCAAACACGAATGTTGGAATACGGTCAGTGGTGCATCTTCCTGTCATGTACGAGACTGGCTACACGGCGATGTCTCGCGTGGTCGCCCTTGCATGACGGCCTCGGTACCATCTACATCCAATACATCCGTACTAGCCATTGACGTCGCCATCATTGTGCCGGCTTACATAGCTTAGTCAAACACATCCACTCAATGTGGTCGTCCCATTTGGCTGACACACTCTCAAATGATTGTCATCAATGCTACATTCCTTTCCATCTCACTGACCTTGAAATGATTAGGTAAAGGCGTGTTCGATGGTTATTTGTTTGGACCTTACTGGATGGGTGCTTTTTATGGCTTGGTAATTTCGTATAATTGCAATCATTATTATCCTATCGCTGTCTGATGAAGATGTAATCGGTGAAGGTATAAAAAGAGCTGGGTTAGATTATTTGTCAGTATACTTTAATAATATTCAAAAAAAAAATCAAAATATTTTTACAAACTTTGTAAAACTTATTAAGTATGGTATTGTAAAACTTATTACCGGTAAGTATGGTATTGAATAATTCTGTAACTTGGTTAAAATCTATGATTATTTTTACTGTTTCTGGATAAGATTTTTTTTATCAATATTTTAAAGTTTGTTATCAATGTTGGATCAGGTTGGAAATTTTAAGGTTTCATTTTTAATTCAATTTGAATATTTCAAAGTCTTGAAATCGATAAATTTATTACGTTATGGACGGTGACTGTCGTATGGTTGTACATGGCTAGTGCAGTGGTGTGTATTGTGAGTTGATACGACCTGGAGGCAGTCTGACACAGGAAGTCTGTGACCTAACATAGTTTGCCGTGTAACTATCTCCGTGTAACTACCCCAGGCCAGACTGCACACTATATATACAAGGCATCATTAGGGTGACACCTACGTCTGTTTTCTGAACACATAATCAATATTTAATGAATTAGAGGTCTAAAGTATACAACCACCACAAATACTTTGGCTCTGGGTAAAATCGTGTTACAAGTTGTAATTTGACTTTTCAAACTATTTTTACACAAGGTATTTTTTATGAATATTTACAGTAGTAAATAAATATGGTCTTTGTGACTAGTTAATTATTTTTGTTTGCGTTGTTATGCGTATGCGTTTTGTTTCGTTCCTGTTTATTATAGGAAAATCTGACAGTTCATACTTAGTTATGAACATTTACAAGGATGTTCAATTTGTTCCTGTTTACTATTTATAGGAAAATCTAACATTTCATATTTGGTTGTGAACATGTACGATGTTCAATTTGTCTTTCTGAATGGAGGTGGTACATGTACATATGCTCATTAGTGAAGGTGACAACATGTTTACAACGACTGCCCAGCCAGCCACTGTCGTATGTATGTTAGTGCGCACACAGGTATAGATCAGGGAATATTGATAGAGTAGAAAATTGCAGTTGATTAGTCTGGTGAATAGGAAACATTGATGAATTACTATGTTGTCAAGGCTGTCGCGATTACAGAGACTAGACGTGGTAGTCAGTTAGGGATGGTTGTACATATTCACAGTGACATGTACCACGTGGATGGTGGTACGTACCCACAGTGACTTGTACCACAAGTATCGCGTGTATCACTTGTATCGGCTGCTGGCCAAGGATCTACTGGAGCTGTGTCATTACAGGTACAGAAATCATAAACTTCTTGTAGACTGATACATACTCATTTGTAACTAAGAAGGAATATATTGAGACACCACTAGCACGATTTATATGTTAATTAACCTTCTTCATGCTGAAGGCAACTGGAGATGCCCTAAAGAACAGTGCCTGTACCTATTCCAGCAGGGAGAGGGTTTTATTATTTTTTTTAATTTGTACACTGAATGCAATTTGTTACATGTTTCTTGTCTTTGAGATTTTTTATCAATTTAAATCCATTGTAATAATTGAAAATTTATTTTGTTTCATTAAAATTATATCTGAAAAACAAGGTGTTTCCAGTAATTCAAGGAATGTTACCTCCCTTTGTTTTGTCGAACCAGGATCTTAAGTTGACGCTCTGTGTGTATACGTACCTCTCAGGTCAACAGATAGTGCTTGCTTTCTCACCCTACACTGGCTGTTAGAATCCTAATGGTCTTCGCTGTGGACTCCTGGTATCTATCTACCCCACAGAGTGAAGGAGAGAGTTTTAAAGGCATTCTAGTACTTCTATGCACGTACAAACACAGGCGACATTGTGGGTGCGTGAGTCATACCCCAGTCCTCATACCCCAGTTGTTGGCAGAGAAACATAGAAGGCATAAAGATATGTATTTGTACATGGCTTCAATGATAAGGAGTACCGTATACACAAAAGGTTACTGAAATATTTCAGCAGAGTTGCTCATCATTTGACTTTTCAAAATAGTGTTATCGTCAAAAGGCTTTAATATTCGGAATTTCTTTCTTTTAAATTGTTTTGTAGATTTTATACCCCACCAAGTAATTTATGATCCATGCTATTTATGTTTGTTTTATCCCTGCTGGATTAAAGATAATCTATGGTACCGTATGCACGGGTTGTCTACATAATGTACACTGATATGAACATTTGTAAAAGTCGACAGTATGATAAATATTAGAGATCATGTAAAATGTCATGAAGGAAATAAAAGTAAGTAAGGATGTAAAGGAAAACTCATGGAAGAATATCTGCTTTCATAATCATGTAAATTCAGGACAAAAATATATAATGATTTGTGTCCTGTGAAATGATCATAGTGCTACAAAAGTTGCCAGTCTTGAGAATTCATGTATAGAAAAATTTGAGTTTTATAACAGTATGATCAATGGGACACAGAATATTAAAATATTAACTGCCGGTGAAGTTACCTTACAGTATATTTTGAATTTATGTATAAATGTCCAAGTCATTCCATACTCCCATCATCACAGTGATATATGGTAAATTATGATATTGGTTTACACATTTTATCATTTTTCTGCCCAAAATATTGTTATACATGGGAAAGGAAATTAAAAGGAGTCTTGGATATCTAATACCATTTTCAATTATTTGTATTATTGTTGACTAATGAATATAATGTGTGGATCAAATTATATTATTTCTGAATTGTACTTGGAAATACTGATCAGCATGGAGAAAATAACATCGTTTCGATGATTAATCCAGGAAATGGAGAAATGGAAGATAATTATTTTATTTTGATTCCGTTTTGCAATGAATGGTCCCTGGGACCAAGGACCAATTACTAGCAAACAAACTAAAGACAATGCTCGTGATGGTAAGTAAATGGATTCCTATTGAACCTGGCTGTCAACATTGTCCGACGTAACCCAATTTCAGTACGGCCGTGTTTTCTGTCCACGGGAAATCAATAGGACTAAGCATCATTTGTGTTCAAATACATTACTTATTAACCTCGGAAAAACTGCCGCACTTCTGTAATCGGAATTGGCCACGGATATTGAACAGTTAATCCATTTAGCTGTGTATATTCAGACGTAGGCAGTTCATTTCCTTGCGATGGATGGCTTATTTTTAGTCCAAATGTATACTTGGTCATGCTTCCAGGGATTAGTTAGTACTTTCTAATTGGGAAATGAGTTCTGTGGCCCTGATCTAGCATTGATAAATCACAATGGTAAATAGTTCATGGAAGAACCATAGTTCTTTACATAGCTGCACTGTAACAAGGGGGAAATCTTACACACAAAAAAGCTTTATCCAGCATGTAAAGTGAGTATAGAAATGTCATTTAAATTATTTATAATAAATATGGAATTTTCATCAATTTTAATTTGTTAATCCTCAAGTGGGCCTCATAGGGCTTGTCTATAGTAAAGGATGAAATGTGACAAGATACTAAATGTCATAGGGTTGTGTGGGTTCACTTCTGTGATATCAGGTGCATTTTACTTTTTTAAGCAGTACAATTCTTTCAGCTTTGACAGTATGCTTAATCATAAGTTTTATATGATTATTTAATGTATGTACATTTAACATGTAGCTTTAGGGCAAGTTATAACACCAATTTAATAGTAGTATTCTTAAGTTGCGGGTTCCAGTTACACTGTAGGAAATGTCATTCACTCACAAAATCTATGCTATTAAGGGCACCAATATATTTGGTAGGAAAACAATTAAATTTAATTTCCATAAATGAGGCACCTCCTCCTTGTATTGTGAACATTTTCCTACAACATTTATCTTTACAAGTAATCATTTGGGTCGGATTCTCATGATAACAAAGGGTTTCATCTTCCGAAAACACAATAAGGGAACATTATCTACATGACTAATATAAACAACAGAAGGGGGAACAATGGTAGGGGTCTGGGAACAATGGTAGGGGTGTGGATGATGGGCTGAATCATCAGGTGTTTCGAGCCACCTGTGTGACTCAGACACTTCTTGTAGACACAGACAATGTTATTGGTGGACTTCTGGACCGTCCTCGTAAAATCTTAGATAACATCCCCCACCCCAGCTCCACAGAACAATCGTAGCACTACGAGAGCTAGAACTCCTCAGCAGCTCTGTGCTAATGTACAGGAGTTACGATGACTCTAGTAAGGCTACGATTGTTCCGTGGAAGGGGCCCCAGTATTGGAACCGTAAAGTTTTAGATAACAGTATCAGAAGAAAACAATGCTCCAGGAATTGTGACAGTAATGTCCAATCTTCAACATCAATAAATAACAAGTACAGCCCAGAATCTGTTTATTACTGTACTTGCTGTCTCTTCTGGCCTCTTGCCCAGCCAGGGGACCACTTGAGGGGAGGGAGTGTTAGAAGGATATCCTTGAGGGAAGGGAGTGTTGTACGGACACTTGTGACGGTACTGGATCCAATGTAAAATATTCCTGCATCTGTATCGCTGGTATCATTTGGTAGTTCTATTGTTATGTCACACACTAGTACCAGGGAAATCTTATGGCATCTGCAAACTCATATGAGGGACTTCATTTGGTAGATCTATTGGTATGTCACACACTCACACAAGGGGCAAGTTTGAGGCAACTACACACTCGTATCAGGCACTATTTTAAGTTGTTCTTGAATTCCGAGTTGTTCTTGAATTCCAGCTTGTGATTCTAGATATATAACTCTCAATTTAATTCCAGCTTGTCATTCTAGAATTACACCAATGACATGAATTAAGGTGTTATATGGGTGTTATTGTATTGGCTGGGGGTCGAGTTTCCTATCTTTGGGCTAGGTGTCAGGATAACAGTTGGCCGAGAACACGATGGCCAGGACTTGTGTTGTTTGACCTCTGCTGATAAGTACCTGGGTGGTCAGTCTCTGTGTTGATTACTGGACAGCGGGTCGCACATATTTGATAACCTTTGCTATTGTGAGCTACCCCAGAACCATTCCCCCACAGCATTCCTCATAGGAATATACGTAGTGAAGAATGTCGGCTATGTTGTCAATGCTTTGTTTATGTAGTAATCATAACTGATTAACACAGTTTGTAAAACAAACCACTGAGGATATTTACGTTTGCTTAATGGTTCATGGTGTCCTATCTTGAAGGTGAGAATTTGTTAAAGGTCTGTGATACTATAATTAATTATTTTTGAAATAGCTCAAAATTATTAAAATTTAAATTTTAACGTTGGCTTTGTATTCTTTAAGAAAGATATAATTAATATTGGTATAATTAAAATAGTATCTCTAGAAGAATCACTGGAATATGATAATCCAGATATTAAAATAATGTATATCTATTTCTAGAAGAATTACTGGTGGAATAAATAATATCTATTTCTAGAAGAATTACTGGAATAAGCAAGTATTAGAAAAATATATTCAGTAACATTTGACAGCTATTCAGCCATTTTGGTTTCTTTGTCTGTATGTGAAGTGTTCATGGATTGCTCCAAGCTCTCTTGGCAATGGCCACAAGATCTGTTTTGGGAATTTCAGAGCAAACAATATGGCCACTTATGTTTACGATAGGGTCTATAAATGTTTGGAGAAGGTGTTGCAACCATGGCAACCATTGCACAATATAGAGTGGTCCAAAACTGTTGTCCTTGTATTAGTTTAGTACCATATCTATCCGGTTTGACGTAAATACTGGTTTGAACAAAGAATGAATAGCTAAACAAAGTTATGTACGTTTCTCACTGAAACGGTTTGTTGTGGTCAACAAGTTGTACATGTGTCATGTAAATGAGGCCAACCATTTACTCTTGTCACCGAAACAGCTCCAACTTGTTATATTCTCGTCACTGAAACAGTTTACTGCGGCCAACCATTTACTCAATGTCACATAAACATCCTTGTCACCGAAAATCTCTGCCCTTGAGATTATTCTCAAGACATCTGGGCACCTTTTACGAAGCTCTCATATCTACTACAAGATCACGACCATCTCTTGAAACCCCAAGACCTGAAATTACATGTAAAATGTGCACATTTTCAGTCACCAGTATAATTATGTGGTCTATTTTAGGTCTTAGCCGTACATGATGATATACTTTGTGTGGGTATATGTGAGTGTACATAAACACTAAGACGTAAATGTGATTGTGATTGATTATTGGCCTTCTGTGGACCTTGTTCCAGCCTTCTGATAAGCACCTCTGTCAGTGTAATTGCAGCTTTCTGACATGACTCCCGTACTATACCTGCTATTATTGCTGTCTACCAGACATAGCCGAGATATGATCTTGCTAGATGCCTTTCTTGATTCAAGGGCCCTCAGTGTATGAAATGGCGTGACTCTAAATTACCGTAACTGTAACACCAACCTTTGCTATAGGCTACAGCATTGTTAAGGTTGGAGAGGAGGCTACCTTTAACTCTCTTCCTGCTGGATTAATCACTGACACTGCTCTTTAGGGCATCTCTGGTTGCCTTCAGCATAGAGAGGGTTAAGTTACTGTTTCATGCAGGAGAGTTGTTCAACAGAACGGTCGTAGCACTACAGAGAGATTAATTACGCTAATAGATTTATATGCATATGTGGTTATGACTATTATCTTTATACTGGACACTAGTGCTGGCCATCACTCTTTCACTCACCCACTCACTCTCACTCACTCACTCACTCACTCACATACTCACTCCTCCCTGTCCGTGTTTCAGTTGCCGGGCGGGATGGACCTGACGCTGTGTGAGCTGCAGGATATGGCGTCCCGGCAACAGCAGCAGATCGAGAGTCAGCAGCAGGTGCTGGTCGCCAAGGAGCAGCGCCTCAAGTACCTCAAGCAGCAGGAGCAGCGGCACTCGCACCTCAGCGCCGAGCAGGACCGCCTCCGCAGACTCCGCGACAAGGTGGAGACCCAGGAACTGAAGCTGAAGAAGCTGAGAGCTCTCCGTGGGCAGGTGGAACAACACAAGGCCACCAATGGCAACTATAGTAAGTGAACTCTTCAGCAGAGCTGTCATCAACCTTCATTGTGCAAAGAAACCAATGGGTCACAAGACCAAAGTCTAATGCATTTTGTCTTAACAATTTAGATTGCCTCAGTAAATAAATAAAATTAAAATTAAATCCAGAAGGCAACTCTAAACCCAAATTATTATTATTATTATTTTATTTTTTTTTAATTGGGGTTTAGTCGCTTTTAGAATCTTTCACTAATTCCCAATTAAAGAAAAACGGTTTTTTTTAAAGTATAGAAAAAGGCGAGAGAAAAAACGACCAGCTAATGTGCATGTGTCTGAGCTAATGGTCTTGTCTATAATGGTGTGTGTTGTTGTTGTTGTTGCAGACTCTGAGCTGGACAGTGTGAAGGCGCTGTTCAATGAGAAGGAGAAGGAGCTGACGATGGCGGTGGCCAAGGTGGAGCAGTTGACCAGACAGCTGGAGGACATCAAGACCGGCAACATCAACGGCATCAACGGCGACACGCAGACCGCGGCCGTCCTGGAGCTGGAGAAACTACGCAAAGAGCTGCTGGTGAGTGGTGTGGAGTGCTAGCTGCTGAGTGGAGTTCTAGCTGGAAGGGAACTATTTACTATTTTAAGTGTGGGGTTCATAGGATATTTGGTGTTGTTGAAATCCAGTAATTTATTGACTATTATTAAAGGTGTTCTAAAATTTACCACATTGTTGCGGTGCCTTGAGTAAGCATAATATTTCACTTTCAATTTTAATTATATCCTTTAAATTGTTCTATATGTTTACTTTTTTATTTTATGAACCTTAATCACATTGACATAGTGTGGATTACCTTGTATGACATATCAGCACTAGATACTAACTTTAAGACTTACTAGCCCAAGTAGTTATACAAATAACAAATCTTATGAATTTCTACTAGCCCTTATAGGGATACCTTTCGCATTGAGGGAAATGGTCCAGGCTAGTGTTAATTTCAATCCCTCCAATATAGCGATACTTTTAGCATACAATCTGTTGAATTTTTCTACATTTGCTTTCAGCATCGGAACAAGTTGAATGAGCAGCAGAACAACCGTCTGTCCGCCCAGCGCGAGCTCCTGCAGCACAAGAAGGACGAGATGTCGCAGATGGACAGCCGCATCCAGGAGCTGCAGCAGAGGATCAAGAAGAAGCGGTCCCAGCAGGCCGAGAACCAGAAGCACAACCTGGTCAACCAGAACAAGAACAGACCCGGAACAAACATTGCCGCCGTGGAGCCGTACATACAGGTCGCCCACAAGGACACCGTCAAAGACGACTTCTACCAGAAATCTGGCTTTGAGAAGAAGGATCCCAAATACCAAAGCATGCCTGCGAATTCAAAACTGCAGCAAGGAGAGAAAGGAATGGAGGACTATCCTTTGAAACCTTCCGAAAAGAGCATGGAGTTGAATAACAACAGGGATACCAGTTCTAAGGGTGTGAGTGATGCTAAAACGAACAAAACAAGTGTGCCTGCGTCGAGTTCCAGTGATCCCACGTCGTCTTCGAACGTTCCAACGAGATTCAGTGTCGCGAATATTGCGGCCAAGTTCTCCGCTCGTCCGTTTGGAACGACGTTCAGTAGTACTTCCGTGTTACCGGGACGTGTGTCCGCCACCCCGCCACAGCAGCAGCCTGTGATTAACATTACCGAGGAGGAACGGCAGGCGGGGAGTGGGCAAAGCTCGCCAGCCTCCAGCGACAGCTCACAGAACTCTCCCAGCACCGGGAAGCCGGGAAGTGTGCTGGCTAGATACCCTCCTGCCCAAACCAACACTGTGAGTTCATTCCCAGGGAAGGTCTCCATACCGAAGCCTTCTCAAAACGATGCCAAGAGTGTTCCTCCGAGTCAGCAGCAGTCTGGGCAACCACCTCCAGGATCCCGAAGTCTTTCTCATCCAGGCGTGAAAAATCTGTCGGAGAAATCATCTCCAAGCCAGTCTCCACAGCAGAAGAACATGTCACGAAGTAACGGATCTGAAAACATCTCGGATGTTACGGACTCTGCTAAGTTTTCGTTCGATTCGCCGATCCCCGAGAAGCCCCAGCCACAGGCGACGTCGACTCCCGTCACGAGCAGCTCCGCTTCTTCCCAATCCACCGTGAACACCAGTCAGGCGGGTGGTGGTGGTGGGGCTAAACCTACTTACCGGTATGCGTCCAGGAACGCCATCATGAACACGTACATGGGCAGACTGGGGACCTCAGCAATGCAGAAGTACCAGCAGACCATGACCCAGGTTTACAAGAACGCCGGTGGTGTGGCCGGCAACACGGACAAGAACGGGGATAAATCTGTGCCTTCTAATAACAGTCCTGGAATGGAACAACGGACTGCTTTCAACGAGCCGTCATCCGAAGAATCACCGGATAACAACGGAAAGGCTCATACTCATTTCGGTCTTGTAGGTCTGCCTCAGTACCAGAGCATAGCCTCCGACAAAGTCAGCTATCGTCTGAACACGCCAAAACACATCCGGCGTCGGCAGTCGGACAGCGAGAACGAAGACCTCAGCAACTTGCTTCACGGAGGTTACGACAGGCGCGGAGCCAATCAAAAGATTAACAGTGGTGTTGCCGCGGATACCCGGACTAACGGTAATAACCAATCTAGTGCCTTGGATACCCGGACTAACAACGGCAACAACGACAGTAATAGTGCTACTACGAACAATGGGAGGGATGAGAACGTGAAGCCTCTCTCTGTACCACCTCCTCAGCCTCCTGTGGTGGTCCTGAGGAAGAAGACCAATCTGAAGAAGGACCGGTCGCGGAAGTCCGGGAACCGCGTCAGCTTCGACCCCCTCGCCCTCCTCCTGGACGCGTCTCTCGAGGGGGAGATCGATCTGGTCAGGAGGACCGCCAGAGAGGTGAGAGACGTCTTATTTCTCAGATGACATTTCTGTACCTCCATGTCTTGCACATTTTCTAAGCCGAATGGTTTTTATCAATTTATCCTTTCAAAATGTATAGTCATTCCTTCTTCAAATAACTTAATTTGGATATATTTTGACTGTTTTATGGTGTCCATTTTATTTACCATTAAAAAAAAAATTTAAAAATTAAACAAAAATTATAGATCATTTAATTAGCTAAAATTGAGAAAACGGTGGTGTTGCCTCCATACTAATGGTAATTTATGAAATTTTTGCATTACATCAAGTAAACCTAGTAAATTATAATTAAATACGTAGTTTTAATAGCCGTCTTGAATTCAGTGATATATGTATAAACAGATGAAAATCCATCCACTGAGTTTTTTATTGACAGGGTATTGTTTCTTAAAGCTATCACATCCATCGTCATGTGTAGGAGATCGCTACAAGACTGCTGGCAGTCTCGTAGTAGATACATGAGCTTCAAGAAACAATATTTACTGCAATAAGTAAAGTTAGTTGTCAGTATTTCATTGTATGCATTTCTATCAATGCACAATTTGAGATTGCAAAGCTTTTCTTCATATTTTCATCCTTCCATTTAATACCTGGCCCAAATGACATATTTTGTTTACACCAGCGACTTCCAAATTGGATGTGTATACATTATTTAGCATCCAATCTCTGTGATCAATCTATATCTCATATCCTTCTTCTCACTCACTACAATCCATTATACATAGACTAGTGGTGCTTAGCAGGCTGGATAGCTTTAGACAGATGGTTAATGATGGTGTAGCAACTATGAATAGTGGAACACTTTCTTGATTGTGTGTGTTATCTTCCATGGTGTTTATTAAATACTGAAGTCTGGTATTGCAATGATGATGCCAGAGTTACAGATACCAACAAAATATGAGTTTGTTGATGCTATATCAAACCTAAATAAAGCAATGAACACAAATAGCCATTGTAGCCATTAAATTGAGTCACTGAATTATAGAATTATAGTACAAAATGTTTGTAGCATTGATGGATAGAAAATATATATCCTTATGTTGATTGCCTGGCTTTCCATAACAGATTATGTTGTTTGTCTGGCTTGCAGTGTAAAGGATATGTTGTTTATCTGGCTTGCAGTGTAAAAGATATGTTGTTTGTCTGACTTTGCTACAATTTGTACAAAGAAATGTTGTTATCGGTATGTTGATTGCCTGACGTGCCATAGAGAGATGGAATTATGTTGATTGCCAGGTTTACTATTATAGAGAGATGGTCTTACGTTTATTGCCAGGCTTACTACAGTAGACCTCGCATATACCGGCCTCGGATAAACCGGACCTCGCATATAACGGACTGAATCTGAAGTCCCAGGTCCCGTCTAACGCTAATTGCGGC
>JAUTBZ010132049.1:0-14002 GCA_032361785.1 Lepetodrilus galriftensis
CTAATGATCTACCTCGACTAATACCTATAGTAGGTCTATGTCGATTTAACGTCTTTTTCTAAATATATATTTACTCTAAGCTTTAAATGTTGGTTCTTTTTGAAATCACTGATTTATCAACTATAGATACAATGACTGTAACGGGTATTACATGATCTAATGATCTACCTCGACTAATACCTATAGTAGGTCTATGTCGATTTAACGTCTTTTTCTAAATATATATTTACTCTGAGCATTAAATGTTGTTTCTTTTTGAAATCACTGATTTATCAAGTATAGATACAATGACTGTAACTGACTACATCAGAATCACGTCTTCTTTGCATATTTATTGCAATACTTAATGCGATAGTTGTGTAACTTCCCGCGCAGTGAAAGTCTTTATTTGAGTGCATATCATCCTCGAAACACAGGCCATTTGACTTCACTTAACCTCTATTTGACGGAGGTTAAGTGTAGTCATAATGGTTGGTGTTTGGAGGATGAATGCATGGACTCCCATGGGTTCCGTTTGAGTATCCAGCGATCAATGCGCAAATTACGTATACAGTCATATGTCTGGATAAACAATTCGGAATCTGAAAAGACTCTAGGTGTTGGTGTTGGTGGGTTGACGTAGCCACGTATTAATACCGAATCCTATCCAGAAAATCTCATGGGACGTAAAGAGACGTCTGGATCGCTGTTCGACCGGCTGACTTGACTTCGTCCTCAATCGACAAGAACAATGAAGAACGAATGCTGTTTACTGTACATGTTCAACGTACTACACATATACGTACTTAAAATGTAAGTCAAGAAGTTGTGTACTTTGGAGAAAACAATGCCATATACATGAAATTGGAACATACTTATCTACGTAGAAAAGGATATCATATTGCATGCGATTTGTATCGCCCACACAGTCTTGCCACAAATTAAATTACCATTAATATACATTAACAAACAAAACATTATTGACAACCACGAGACAGCGGATATTGCATAAAAGCAATTGGAATCCCTATAGGGTATAACACATCGTTGCATGTGTGTGGGAACTCTACATTGGTGTCCTAATCAAATTGACATGAAAGTTTTGAATTTCAAGATGTCGTAATTAGTTTAGTATTTGGTTGCCAAAGAAGCGATTCCGAATATTGACAAATTCCTATATGATTATAACTTCTTGGTTACCAATGATATAAGTGAATCTAATATACGGACACATTCCCCTGTATGTTCTCTGTTATTTAATATGTACACTATGTCAAGTCATCTATATTCGGTGCTATATACACACTCAACACCATCATAAGCCATATATTAGATATCATGATCACTCTGATAATATATTTAGATATAATGACATGTTTCTTGTTACATATGTAGATAATAGCACATACTAATGAATATATGCCTGTTGACATGTCGTATAGGTCATGCACTAATTACTGTGCCAGGTCATGTACTAATTAATGTGCCAGGTCATATACTAATTACTGTGCCAGGTCATGCACTAATTACTGTGCCAGGTCATGCACTAATTAATGTGCCAGGTCATATACTAATTACTGTGCCAGGTCATGCACTAATTACTGTGCCAGGTCATGTACTAATTAATGTGCCATGTATTCTAATAAATATGATTTCAGGTCCTATACTAACTATGTTGCCAAGTCTTGTACTAAATAGTATGCCAGGTCATAATTATATCAACTATGTTGCCATCCTACGAATACGCTGTACAATATGACCTCTAATTTTCAGAGTCAAACGCTATATTAGTTGTATTTGGTGTTGAACTCGACTTATACAATTACATAAAACCACTAAAACTGTTTAAAAAAATCAGAGATATTAATTAGGCACACTAAAATTAAACCAAATCATATTATAGTATAGCATACGCACATTATCAGTGTAAGACGTCACCGCGCTCACACTGTTGCGATGTAGCTCTTGGATTATTCAGGAATTAACTTTCATGCATTGCTTTGTAGTGTTATTTAAGAATCTTCGTCAATTTGTCTCTCCGCATGCGTGCTGAGATCTAGATTGCTATTGAAAAACGTCGACGTCAGTGACGTCTGTGACGGTGATTACCACGGTGACGGCGGTAACCTCCCGTCATACACCGCAAGCTCCTCACACCCCGTGTGTCACCCTGTCTGGTTCTGCCGCTGCAACTGTCAAAGTCCAATAAACGTGTCGATAGGTGGCGCTATAAAGCAATTTCCTGAGCCCGGCTGGATTCCCGACGTTGGTGCGACGACCATTTACCTCGATCAGTCGACTATTAAACGCGTTGTATATGCTATCCTGTTGGATAGCAAGAGTCGGTGTAGGTAATATACATACCGTCTAGAATCAAGTCTTAGACATAAACACCAGAACACACCTGTAAACGTATCCCATATATCGGACATTGGATAATAATGGAGAAAAACAAAACAAACAAAAAACAACCAAAAGGAAAACCACCGAAGAGCCTCTTATCGATATCCTAGTAGGTCATCTATAAGCATCCTGTTTTATTAAGGTTTCCTGTGAACTAATACTGCGACGTTTGAAAGTTGGCTGTCCGGTGAGGGAAAGCTCCAGGACACTCGGAAGCACGGGTGTCCTGTTAGGATCGTGGAGGGATTCTTAAAAGGATTTTCAACATTTATTTTGAAATGGTTTCCAATCTAGGATGAATCATCGCAGATCAGTAGTCAAGATTAACCTAGTGTAACTATAGTCACCAATGTTAGGAAGAACCATCTACAGGTATAAATATTACGGCGGAATGCCTGCATGGAAATTTCATCAACGATCATGACATTCAGTAGGAACAATGTCCTTGTTTACAGTGTTATTACTGACAGTAAATAAATACGATCTAACCAACATATACTATCTTTAAGTGTAGACATGATCACGAACAATAAGTAGGCACGAGATCATTCACTAATTAGTCACTGTTGACCCTATAGACAACATAATATCTCATCTAAGCGGTCAGCTACAGAAAAGCAATAGGAAGGTACTAATTAATATATATATAAGACAGACGATAGCGAACAATAAAATCTAATGTTAACAGAATCGTAGCTAGTTTGAAATGTATAGGCAGGAAACACTTACGCACGTAAGATACTTTGTAGATAAATTCATATTTTATAACTGAGTCAGATGATCTTGAAAGCAGATCAAAATCTGACTAGAACACCAATAAAATAAAAAACTTTCTATTGTTGGCTTTAAGAATTTTGAAGTCCCTGTTCATCAATGCACCTTCAACGTAATATATTGATGTTCTTGCCCTAAGGGATTAATTTCCAACGGGACTAATTTAAGTTTTTAGATTTACTTTAGACGCACTGTATGATGGATCGATATAGTGGCATGTGGATCAGAGACAGACATATTTGAACAATAGTCAGATTTATAAACTAAAAAGTCAGTATGATACTCACGTACATACCAATTCTAAAGCAGATCATTACGAAATATAGAATTGTGGTATTCACCGGTAGGAGAAAAAGACGAGCGTGAACTCCATTTTTTATTTGTTTCAACCTACTGATAGATCATCATTTCAAGAACATATAGGAAAAAAATATGCCGAACATCGGGCCCGATCATCTTAGGAGCATAGCATCTTTGAAAACTAATGTGTCTACTTGAAATTGTATAATAGCTCTGCAATGGCTTCTCATTTAGAGATGGGTAGGTGAACAGGGAAGGCGAACAGGCGATGGGTAGGCGAACAGGGAAATATAGTTCTTGAAGATATGTTTAGCAGAATAAAAATAATAATATAATCTATTTATATAGCGCCGAATTCCAGCTAGGCTGCTCAGTGCTCACAGGCGCTTAACATTATACACTAAATGCACTAAATGCACTAAACCATTGGCATATGCACTGAGATTCATCAAATAGTATCACTACCATAGCTGTACAATCCATGCCCTAGGTGTAGTCATCGCGACCACGTGGTTGTACTTCAAGAACCTTAACTCCTGTTGCATACCGCTCTAAAAACAGTATTATAGGAATAATACAATAACATACACGTCCATGGTGCATCCGATTCTATTCTCAATACAAAGGCTCCCGGTTATTAAGGAAAGGAACGTTGCTTTCACTGGTTTTCCTTCAGTTTTTGATGTAAGAAAGCATGTTATATGCATGCATGTATAAGCTAAGTAATGCTTATGATGATGATGATGAGGAGAAGGAGGAGGAGGAGGAGGAGGAGGATACTACTACTAATAATAATAATACTAATACTAATACGTATAATAATAATAATAATAATAATAATAATAATAATAATAAGAAGAACAACAACAACAACAACAACAACAACAACAACAACAACAACAACAACAATAATTACATCCGATTCCTAAACGTACAGGATGTCTAGACTGCAGACCACTCTCTTAGTGCTGCTAATGTGATAACGTTGTAATTTGACAATCGTTTCGCCGATACCGACCATAACAAAACATGTATGGCACTAACGGCATTTTTATATGTCCGCTAATACCTGGTTTTACGACCAAACTATTACAGGAACTCGAGACATAACACAGTTCTCATAAGCAATGACTGACAGATCATAATTATACGTTCAAAGAAGCGCAACATAAAGATCACGTATGTTCAAAGACGTGCAACATTAATCGTGCGGCATCAAAGAAGCAATGGCGACGGAAGTAGGACGTCACCTCGACGAACCACTGCCAGGGCCGAGTGTGTAGCCTACATGTGTAGCAGTGTCTGCTCTGCAATTAGTAGTAGATGCAAGGCAGCAGAGATGCTGAACTCCTCAGGCTATAGCTGGGATCAACATGGCGCTGTACCTGGGTATTCTGATCCACCAGTCTATTTCATAAACCGTATTCGAAAAAATACGTAAGAATATGTACAGACATTTTAAAAACCGTATGCACGCATCGAAATGAGTATTGTCGAAATTAATTCGAAAAGATAATGTATACAATAATTTCAGACAATTCACAATAATGATGGACAGACCGAACTAGTTTTATAATGAGTGATGAAAATCATACAAGGAATGTAGATAACAAATTATTCTTACGTTCTTATCTATGTAACATACGATGTGTAATTTATGCTCCCTTGATTTATATTATTTGTATATTTATTTCCCTGTAATTTAACATATTTCGCCATTATCTTAATGATAATAACAATAGGTACTGTTCTGTTCTGTTATTTTGTGTTCTGTTTGTGATTATTGGTACAACCATCATTAGCTGTAGTCGCAGCTGATACTGACATGAAGCGCCAGTATATATGTTACATTGTTGAGAATGAATGTATTGATCTTGAGACTAAGACAACAAAAGGCTTGTTCTTGAAACGTTCTTATAATTACGATCTTCTTAGCCTAAGAACGTGCGTACCATTTTCATAGCTCTACTATACGAATCTTTAAGATTGTCGTACGATCGTAAGACAATTTCGAGAATATTGGCCTCCTGAGATATACAGCATTTTTTTAGAAACTACTCGCTATAGATTGTTATATGAACACAATGCCACATATACATTGTTACATGAACACAATGTTACATATAAATCGTTACATGAACACAATGCTATCATTACATGAACACAATGCTACATATAAATGGTTACATGAACACAATGCTCCATATAAATTGTTACCTGAACACAATGATACATATACATTGTTACATGAACACAATGCTACATATAAATTGTTACATGAACACAATGATACATATAACTTGTTATATGAACACAATGCTACATATAAATTGTTACATGAACACAATGATACGTATATATCGTTACATGAACACAATGCTATCATTACATGAACACAATGCTACATATAAATTGTTACAAGAATACAATGCTATATATAAATTGTTACCTGCACACAATGCTACATATACATTGTTACCTGAACACAATGCTACATATACATTGTTACATGAACACAATGCTACACATGCATTGTTACATGAACACAATGCTACATATACATTGCTACATGAACACAATGCTACATATACATTGCTACATGAACACAATGCTACATACTCGTTGACCACGCTATTTGTGTGTTGCTGGGCTCTATTGAAGCTGTAGCTTGGCTGCTGCCCAGTGTTCATCCAGCTCTGATCACAGACCTATTTCTGGATGCCTATGCTGATAGATGTATGCCTCAGAGCTGCAGTCTCAATGGTGGCCATATTTGCGTGCAATAGCCTCCTTCCTGTTAGGATGGGTCTCTTATAATTCTATGCCCAACATCATGAGACCAATTTAAATACCTGCTATAATACTGCAGAAGAGATGTTGTGTGAAGGATGTGTGGAAGAGATGTGTAAAGAGATATGTAAAGGTGTCAAGTGTGTGAAGGATGAGGGAATGTGTTGGGTGGGTACACTATGTCATGTAAGGAATGTGTGAATGTGTAATGTGTGAAGGATGTTGTGTGAGGGATGTTGTGGTAAGGTGTTGTGTGTGAAGGATGGTGTGAGGGACTTGTGAAGGTGTTGAGTAAAGGATGTTTTATGTTGTGTGAAGGGTGTTTGAAATATATTGCGTGAGGTATTTATGAAGATATTGACATACTATTGTGTGAAGGATGATGTGTGAAGGTTTTGTGTCAATGTGAAACATATTGTGTGAGGGATTTGTGAAGGTATTGTGTGAAGGATGTTGTGTGAAGGTGTTGTGTGACGGTGTTGTGTGACGGTGGTGTGTGAAGGTGTTGTGTGACGGTGTTGTGTGAAGGTGTTGTGTGACGGTGTTGTGTGACGGTGTTGTGTGACGGTGTTGTGTGAAGTATAGTGTATGAGTGAGATATGAAGTTGTTGTATGAAGGATGATGTGTGAACATGTGAATGTGTTGTGTGAATGGTGTTAAGACTTATAAATACGTGAACAGGTCTTGTATGAAATATTGTTGTGTGAAAAGTGTGTTTCGAGAAGGATGTGTGCATGTGTTGTGTGGATAATAGTGCACGGAAGGCGTGGTCTGCATGCAGGCGTAATTTAGTGAATAATAATGAGTGGATAGAGTCGTACAGTGGCTGCTAAGTGGTGGATAAGTTCGTACAATAACTGGTGGATATAAAGTCGGATATTGGATATTAACTGGTGGACAACGGGAACACAGTGTTATCCTGTCCTGTTGGATGATAATAAATACTCTCATGGTCACAGAGTGCATTCACTAAGACTCAGGCGAACATATGCATGCGTTTCTGCCAAATTCTGACAAATATCAACATCAGGCCCCCACCATGAGAACTGTACTAGTTCCGCCAAGAAACTCGCATGTACACGTTCCCCGTTGCTACTCCAAATGTGACAACAGTCACGTCATTCCGAGACGATCAGCACCTGGATATAAACGTGAGTCCTGCACGGAACTACCGCATTGCATCACGGGAACAGTAACCGGAGGTTACCAGGATGCATATAGTGCCACGCAGGTGTTTTCTGTTATGTTCCTGTGAGACACAAATCAAACAAGCACATGTATTCTAGCACATGGATGACTTACGCGCGCGAGCGCACGCACACACACACACACACACATGCACACACATAACAAATATACACACACACAAACAAATAACAAACAAATACCTCACCTCGCCTCCCCATCCCCCCTCCACACACACACACACAAACATACGAACAATTTAAGCACTAATAACAACAACAACAATACCAACAATACCAACCACGCCACTAAGAAACGTCATGATTGTAACTTAATTTAATATGTGTTATTGAACCCCAATAATTCAACGAATGCAAACATTATTGCACACTAATAACTCATACACTAGAAAAAGAAGTAGAATAATAATAACAACAACAACAACAACAGCAACAACAACAACAACAACAGCAACAACAACAACAACAACAACAACAATAACGACAACAAACACAACGTCAAATTTAATCTAGAACGTGACGATCTTAGTTTTGCTTGATAGAAACTGGAATGACATTAGACACACTGTATGATACGAACATCTCGTGCATGTATCCGCTGATGTAATTCTAGTAACTTGAACCACCAAACGGTGCCAGCAATAGATATGAATCACATTTCCGTTCGTAAAGTACTGAATATTATTTTTTAGGACAATACCACCAAGTAAAAGTATGGACATTTGACATTGGAATGACATTATACAGATATGTGTGAACATATCATGCATTTATCTACTGATAGAATACATTGAATACCAAACCAATATCAGCAAAGAACATACCACCAAACACATTTCACTTCGTCAAATGCTGAATATTGTTCGAATAAAAGAATAATGCAATGCTACTCACACAGCATACTCAAGCTATGACGTCACACGACGTTTTATGAACAAAATTCTGAGCTGAGTATGGAGTCGTACCCAGAAAAGTTTCGTAATCTCGGGGCAAGGTTTTTATAAAAAATGGACATTAGACAACTTGTGAGATACGAGCATCTTCCGCAGGTTCATATATATATTATCAATACGCAAACGTCATTCTACCAGTTGAACAATGGATACGCCGCGTAGGTCTGACGAAGGTCAACCCTAAAAACACGTTAGTCAAGGATATATGTGACAACCCACATTTCCTCAACTGCCTTCTCAAATGTCACCAATCTCTACGACCAATGCCATTACACACTGTACAGGTATACACCACTCCGCTTATAGCCGAGATTGATGGTTCTAGCCGATAAAAAGGATTTAGTAGGGTAAGTTTGCCTGGGGTGCGTTCAATCAGCACAGGTCTGAGTAAGCAGCTTAGTTAAACTGGTTTCCTGTCCCATGACGCTTCATACGACTCTTGAGACAGTGGCTAGTTGTGTAATTCGCTTGTAAGCCTTTGCGTCTTTGAACGCACCCCTGGTCTGCGGGTTTCAATTTCAGAGCGGGCGTTACTCGAGTCGATTGTACGCTATACGCAGGCAAAGACGCCGTCGGTAACGGCATGTTTAGTGGTAACGTTGTGGTGATTGCCTCTATGTATTACACTGCGCGGCGTCTGATAATGCTCTTCTTGAAATAGAACTGGGTATTAGCTCTCCAGGATTGGCGACAGTTCCGCAATGGTCAATTTGAGTGGGGAATTCTTACATAAGTGTAGTGATCACTGCACACGAGGGATTGCTGACTGTTGGAATGAAGGGTATCAACAGGAATATTTATGAGTGGGAGCTGGATTTTTACATTTTAGCTATTTTCGAAAATGTGATTGGATTTATTTGGATTAAGGACATGAAGGTTATTATAGTTTGTCGTTGTGACTTTATTGATTTCAGTCAATAGAAACTTCCTGTAAACATTACGTTTACGATTATCTCCCTTTAATTATGTCTAGCGTACTTCATGACCCCTTAATTAAACATGGCAACTATTTACATAAATCAACATTAAGTCGGGCATCACGCCGAAGCATAGATGTAAACTAACTAGCGCTGCTTACAAATTTATCCCTAGAAACTAAGTTATGCATTTTTCTGATTAAAAATAGCGCTTCACACTGCACAGCCCTACTTCCGTTACAGAAAACATACAACTCCAATAACACCAGCTGTCTGCTGTAATATATATGTACCTTAGTACAGTAAAGAGGTAACTTTTAGACATCAGCTACACCGACACATCGTGTTTTCTACTTACCCGTGGCCGTGTTCTCGAAGGTATCGTATGCGTAACGACATTGTTTATGACCCACGTACAGAGGAACATTTGATGATAACAAAATAGTGAAATGTTCCTCCACGAAGCCTTAAAGATGTCGTTAGGTAAACAGTATCTTCGGGACTATGGCCACATAACCAGTACCAGAACCAAAGAACGAGTAATCTTCTGTTAATAACATGGCATTTCCACATACTTGTTAGAAGTTAGATGTCTGTACATACATACACACACGCGCACGCACACGTGCACACAAAACACACACACACACACACACATATATACACACACACACACACATACACACACACACACATATATATATATACACACACACACACATGTATACACACATATATACACACACACACATGTATACACACATGTATACACACACACATACATACATACACACATATACACACACATACATACACACACATACATACACACACATACATACACACATATATACACACACATACACACACACACACACACACACGTACATTGTGAAAATAAAATATATTGTATTTTTACGAAAGAACTAAATCTAATCTAAAATTAGTGTGAACCTTTGCGAACATTTCATTTTGCAGACAACCTTGCAAGATGTTCTAGCTCTAGCAAATACGTCAGCACCACTGAGTATGATAGCCCGTCCTTCACAACAAGCTTCCCCATTGGACAAAGCATAAAGGATGAGTTACTATTTAAAACGATTCTTGCTATACTGGCTTCTTGCAAACGCACGGAGGCAACAAACAATGATCTGATGGCGGCCTTGGAAAACAACAGTGTTGTCTCTCTATCGGGATCTCAAAGCAGTACGTTGGCAAGGTCCGACACTTAAACAGACACATGATGTGGCACTACTACTAACTTAACTCTGATATAGTGATCTGCAGAATTACGTCACGACCAAACATTGAAATGTCGATCAGGTGTCAACTCTGACCTCTGGGAGACGGAAAAGCTTCGCTACACGGTCTTTATAAATCAATTGATTGATTGATATAAATCCTTACTATATATTATGATGATGTAATGATAAAAAAAAATTGGTTTAACTGTGTCATGTGTATTGAGTACTGACACAATATAGGCGAACGTAACTGAAATCAAATCTATTGGATACTTATCTACCATAGTGCGTCAGCGAGAAGAGGATTGATAACTCTGATAGCATGCAGAGTTGTCTCAGTGTGACTTCAATATAGTAGTACATCCCACCGATTGTATTATTTATATATATATATATATATAGAACACTTGCAATATTATATAATTGAGAAATGTGGGGACCCCTCGCCTTCTGTTCATACAAAATGTTATAAATGTGTTAAAAGTGTTGGTAATCATGTTTTAAATGTGACAGCCCTTGGAGAGTGCGATAGGGAGTCATTACCTGATTACTGTTCATGTCATGTTCGTTGTGTAAACTATTATCATCTTAAACTATAATCTACCATTATCACAATCATCCAACCCTATGTACATTTTATGGGTGTAACTATCGATAGATCGCGATAGTGAGTGGTCCGATAGCGGAGTGTGCATTTTATGAATTTCACAAAGTTTAATAAACATGGGCTTACGAGATTTTGAGTTTATATCAAATGATAACAACACACTATTGTCTTGCATTTTATTCACTAAATACCAGTTATTAGAGGTAATACACCGCAGTGGGAGCGGTATGGTCTCTTGGCGGCTAAGAGCCTTTTGTGAAAGGATACCTTATATCAGCGCCCCCACTGCAGTATTACCTCTAGTGTTATCATGGTCTTAGCGGAGAAGAGACCTTTGTGAAAGGTTACCCAGGCCAGCATGCCCCTCGTGATTTGAGCCTGAGGGGAGTGATTTGAGCCTGAGGGGAGTGAGTTGAGCCTCCTACACCGGCACAAGCCGTATTGGCTTATGTACCAATCCCTTGTACTTGTTGTACAATAACATATGTTTAAATCATATTTCGGCATGTATTTGCTGTCCAGTAAATGTTAAGATAGTCTAGTACATATGTTGATCGATCAATGGTCTTAACCGGCCCATACA
Source organism: Lepetodrilus galriftensis (assembly GCA_032361785.1). NCBI lineage: Eukaryota > Metazoa > Mollusca > Gastropoda > Lepetellida > Lepetodrilidae > Lepetodrilus > Lepetodrilus galriftensis. Next base: position 11,757 of record JAUTBZ010132049.1, read on the forward strand.
CGAGTAATATGAATGACAATAATATTTATACATTATTATTAACGAAATGTTTGTTGGTCACCAACAGTGTAAAATACAGTACGGATGAGCCTCGGACCTCCAATTTACGATATAAACACAATGCATACAGTATATACATAGCTATTTATTAGTATCAATAGTTTGCTCTGTTGTGCTCGATCCAGTCTAGGAAGGAGGAGACTCGGGTGTATATCCCCGGGGATGACTCGCTGCCACAGCCATATCCCCAGGAGACCACGCCTGCCAGCTTGTAGACTCCGCCCATCTTGCATACCATTGGTCCTCCGGAGTCTCCCTGGATGATTGAATGCTTGATTGATGAATAGCACCACTTACGATTGATTGATTTATTATTTGGGGGATTTTTTCCAGCTATATGCGACTACAGTGATTAATAATTAACATTGTCCAAAAAGGATAGATCAAAATAGAAGTAAAAATATTACCGATGAAACTTTAAAATAATCAACTCGCTCAATCTCAACATTCTATACGTAAATGAGGACTAGCTAGATGACGGCTCTACTGGATACTGGTGTTGTACCAATAGCATCAGGTTGTCCTCAATGCACACACTAACCTGGCAAGCGTCTTTCCCTCCCGCAGACAAACCCGCACAGATGTTGTGGTCGAAGATGACGTTGTCCAAGTAGTAGTTGCACAGGTCGTTTGAAATGACAGGAATGTTCACTTTTTGAAGATAGTGAGACACTGGTCCACCTACAACAGAAATGTATTGCCGTGTGCTATGTGCTGCCATGTGCTGCTATGTGCTGCTATGTGCTTTCACTGGTCACAAGCACTTTCCTACAACAGTGAAGCAGGCTTGAGCGCGGCTGATACTTGGATGGGTGACAATAACCTGATCGTATCTATGATTCGTTCTTGCCCCACACTGAATCACAAGCTGAAAAGCTTGTGGTGTCACCTTAAGCAAGTGGCTTAGTTCGAAAATCCCTCGGTTCACCCAGCAGAGAATGGGTACCCGAAAGGACGAGATGAACATGTGAATGATAACCTTGATGCGCCTTGAATGGCAGCCCGAGTTGTATACTCCCCAGTGAGTTGAGAAGGAAGTTGTGTGCACAGATCCGTTGACCGGGGAAATAAGAGCATTTGAGCACTTATTCTGGATATTTACGCTATACACACGTATACTTAATACTAGTAGAGGGTATCATTTTGGTTATGTCTTGTACTAAAAGTACGTTATCAATGTCGGAACAGTTTACTACAGAACGCAAATTTGCCATCCATTCACAATAGCATCAGCCTACAATCGCAACATCTTTAATATTCTTGTGATAAAAGTAGAATAAAGAACAGTTGAACAGGAAATACGAGTGTTTGTCCTTGTCTAAAACCACTATATTTACTTGACCGTCAAAATAGTTCTACCAGCAGGTCACGTTCCTAAAGCATGCGACGAAGAGGGCTAACTATTATCAACAATAGAACATACTATAGTAGTACCGGCGATATCTTTTGATGACTACTGGTATATGGACTTACTAGTATATGGACTTTGGAATTACTAGTACATTGACTTACTAGTATATGGAACCAGGATTTTGGACACTAGTATATGGACTTACTAGTATATGGATTTTGGACTTACTAGGATATGCAGTTGACTTATTGACTTACTAGTATATGGACTGGACTGGACTTACTAGTAAATGGACTTACTAGTATATGGACTTACTAATATATGGTCTTACTAGTAAATGGACTTACTAGTACTAGTATATGGACTTACCGAAGTAAGTGGCTCCCCATCCACTGACAGTGCACACCACGTTGTCAAAGTCTTCATCTTTGTCAGGGAGACACGCGGCCTTGGTCAGTCTACTTGTAATGTCCACTGGCTTAGCCAGTTTGACCATGGCGATGTCGTAAGCATTTGTCTTGTTATCGTAGGACGCGTGTTTGCTGACGTGCGAGATCTTGTGAAAATGGCTAACCTCTATTGTGAAGCCGTCGAGAATGCCCAGAACCGCCTCCCAACCACTATCCGACAAACTGTAAGGAGTACAGAACATTGACAAGCTGTAAGGAGTACAGAACATTGACAACCTGTAAGGAGTAGAGAACATTGACAAGCTGAAAGGAGTACATAACATTGACAAGCTGTAAGGAGTACAGAATATTGACAAGCTGTAAGGAGTACAGAACATTGACAAGCTGTAAGGAGTACAGAACATTGACAAGCTGTAAGGAGTACA